>JASAMX010033588.1:0-15401 GCA_030248175.1 Microlaimidae sp. YZB2_3
TGATATTTTCTTCAATTCCAGAAACGGAAGACACGCACAAAACTTTACTCATTCCAAAAAAAGAAGACGTGCAAAAAATAAATTCCGTTCAAGACACAGAAAGCGCACAGAAAAATAATTTTATTTCAGAAACACAAGACGCACAGAAAACCACTTCCCTTCGAGAAGACGCCCAGAAAATGACTTCCTTTCTGGAAAGGGAAGACGCTCAGAAAATTGCTTCTAATTTAGAAATAGACGCGCAAAAAATTACTGCAATTTCAAACACAGAAGAAACACAGGAAGTTGAATCCATTCTAGAAACAGAACTGGCACTAATATTTTCTTCAATTCCGGAAACGGAAGACGCGCGCAAAATTATTTTCACTCCAAAAACAGAAGATGTGCATGAAAATACTTCTGATCTAGACACAGAACGCGTACAAAAAATTTGTTTCATTCCGGAGACAGACGAGGCGCAGAAAGATTTTCTCCTCCCAGAAATAGATGAGCAGAAAATAATTTCCATTTTGGAAACAAATATACAAAATATTACTGTTTTATTACAAACATCCAATTTGTTCCTGCTGACCCGCGGTAAACTGGGCATTAAACAACACACCAAATGGAATAAAACTGGTAATTTTATCATTTTTTATTTTAATTTTAAAGAATTTGTAAATAGAAATTGAAATGATTTAACCAACCAAACGATTTTTATTAATTAAAATATTAGTAGCTGTAAGTTAATTTATATTCGTTGTCTAGTGCCGACTTTCGCACTGTTAGGTTTCTATATTTTTCACTGTTACAAACATACATGAGCATGAACCAGCAAGCTAGGGGGGAGGTTGAAACCCGGGGAAAAATGGCCCTTTGAAAGCTAGGGGGCTCCAGGGTAAGTCCGTACCCCCCTAGCTTTTGGGGGGTCGACCCTGGGCCTGGGTAGACCAGTTTAAAATCTAAAGGGGGTCAGAGGGGGTCCGGTTTCCAAACAAAGTCACATTGAATCATTTATATTTAAGTTTTTTTAGCAGTAATATACAATTTCATATACTAAAATAGGCTATTTATGTATAAAAAGACGACAAAAATACTGTTTTTTACTACGAAATCGTGTTTGGGGAGGGTAGTCAATTTAGAATTCCAGAGGGGGGGGGGTTGGGTGTCAAAATTTAAAAATTTTGGAGAGAGAGGGCCCTAGATTTTTTTCTAGGGGTCTCTGAAATTTCAAGGCTAGGGGTGGACCCCACCCTAACTCCCCCCCCCCTATGCTCATGTATGGTTACAAAACTTGAAAAGAAAACAGAAAGAAATTAAAAAATTTTTTGGTTAATAAACAGAGAAACTTAAGAAAATTATTATTGTTTTAACATGCGTAAAAATCATAAAAATTATCGTAGGTACTCTGGGAGTGCAATGAAAATTGCGTATATTATTGTAAAAATGTCAAACATTTTTAAGTTGTACAATGATACTTTATTGTTATAATTAAAGTAAAATTGAAGCTGAAGTGAAAAAATTTTAAAATTAAAATTTTGTTTAAAATGCCTTTAACAATTCAAGAGATAATCTTTAAAAAATTGCAAAAAAAGCGGTTTACAATTTCTCAGCCAACACGCAAACGTTAAGTTACCACACTTGTTGTCTTTCATTTTAATTTTTTGTAAAAATCTTACCCCCTCACCATACATGGTCAAGTTGATCCGGAGTGGGGGGGGTTAAACCCAAATTAGGGGGGGGGTTAAAATCCTATAACCAAAGAGCCAAATAATTGTTTTTTTTTTCTGGAGAAGCATTTTACCCATACCCCCCCTAGATTTTTAAGGAAAAATAGGGAAAAAACGCTAAGCCCTTTTTATTGCATTTTTGAGCTTTTTATTGCTTAAAACATTCATTTTTACTCTAAAACCAAATCCAACGTTAAAGCATAGGGTATGGTGGGGAAGCTAGGGGGAGGTTACCTGGTAAATTGAATTTTAATTTAGGCGGAGGGTTTGCATATCATTAAAATTTCAGGGTAGTTCACCCGGGGTGCGAAATTTTGAAATCTAGAGGGGGGTCAGGTGGGGTCCGGTGTCCAAAGCAGAAGTTTTAAACCATAATATTCCCACTTTAATAATTGTTCTTTGTATAGGATAATACTACATTTTATTGAATAAAAAGCCATATTCATGTATAAAAAGGGTGTAAAAGCGTGAATATGTGATGAAAATTCACGTTTTTGGAAGAAAATTTAGTATAAAAAAGATACCTAAAATTTTCCTGAGGGGGGAGGGGGGGGCGGTCAGATTTCAAAATCTAGAGGGGGTTCAGGGGTAAAAAATTCGGAAATTTGGGGGGAGGGGGTTTTTTGTCTTTGAGTTTGTCTTTTTTTTTTTGAGATTTTTGTCTAGGGGGGTCCCAGAATTTCGAGGCTAGGGGGGTGGACTCCACCCTGCCCCCCCTTTCTCACCTATGGTTAGAAGTCATTTTAAAGACATTGGGGAGGTGGTTAACCTTTTCTCCCCCCTCCAATTCTGAGTAGGGGGTTAAATCCACTTCTCAGAATTCGGGGGGGGGTTTAACCCCCCAAACCTCCCTTCCGTGCCCATGTATGCCGCTCCCCTAATAATAGCCCACAATTTTTTTTACTCAAAATATCATTAGTATTTTGGGAACAAAATAATCTTTTCAGAGCGTATAAGTACTATGTTAGACTAATTTTGGAGTACGCTAGTGCAGTTTGGAACACAGGTGGGCAGGGTGGGGGTTTACCCCCCGAAAATCCCGACTATAGCCAACACCCTCCCCCTAAATTTGCGAATACCCCGGACACCCCCCTAAAATTTGGGGGGGTCCCAGTACTAAAAACGTTAAAAATGGGGTTGTTGTTGTTGTTGTTGTTGCATTACCTGAAACTTATCTCCCCTATGCAGAGTATGCAAAGGGCAGGCGTTGACACAAGCCAGGAGGGGCGAAAAAATTTCACCCCCATGGTTGAGCTTGAGACTCTTCGTCCAACATTGATAACGATGTTGGCAACCTTTACCGCTAGAGTGTTCACTGCTCGCAGTGTACACCCATTCCAAGGTCTTAGCTAAAGGATTTTAAGTCGCCGCGTGATTTTGATCTTACACTTAACGTCGTACATGAGCAGCATAGGTTTCCTGTAAGGCCAATCGTACAGACACCACACACTATGGAGCTGCATTTGTCCACTAGTTTGCTAGATGGAAAACTGCCATGCTTAGCCGACGTACTGCAACAATTACTCTAGCCATGCCAAGCTGGACTCTTTTCTATAAAAGAAAAGATCCAGCAACCAGGTCCAGATGGTTGGTACCCGTAGGCCCGTTGGGTTATGCCTGAAGCTCAGCACGGTCCTGGTGGCTGGCTCAATGGCACGCTAAAAATTGGATATTTGCCGTATACCCCAAAAAGATTTTCAGGACACCTCCCCGAAATTTGGGGAGTCGTGTATACCCCCCAAAATCCGAGAGGCTGTCCACCTATGGCTTGGAACACTTATTTACAAAATGATACAAACAAATTTGGAAAAAGTGCAACAAAATTTCACTAGAAGGTTGTTTTATAAAATGCAAGTTGTTACCTGTTGGTTATGAACAAAAACTGGATTACCTAGGTTTAGAAAGATTAAATGACCAAAGAGACAAAACTGATTTATATAAGTGCTTTAAAATCAAAACGTTAAAACAATTTGTAAACCAAAGATTTTTTTAAGTTTAACCTGCAGCCCACCCGTGGTCATCCTTTTAAATTGGCTGTAGAAGAAAGTAGAATTAATGCAAGGAAATTTTCTTTTGCAAATAGGGTGTTTACACCTTGGTAGAACAATCTACTCCCGTCTTAAGTAACTGTCGATTCTTTGGATGCATTCAAGAAAGTTTTAAAACGGACTTAAATAAGCGCTCTTTTTGAGCCTTTAAGGTCATTTCAAATAGCTGTATTGATATTTTGTTAGAATTATAGTTTATGTTGGCGGCGATTAAGTCGCAAATTTGATTTTGTTGATTAAAAAAAAGAAAAGAAAAAAAAGAAAAAAAAGAAAAAGGAAATGATGATACAGTAGAATTAACCCGTTCCCGTAATGGCCTTTGCCACGGATACAACCGTGAGACTTTCGTACGACAAAGTTGAAATCTTCGTCTCACGGTGGTGGTATTTTCGTATGACAATGGCGTACGTAAACCTTACCGCGGTAAGCTCTTCGCATGACCCAGGTTTTACTTCCGTCATAGATAATTTTTGTGCGCGAATAGTGCCCAGTGAGCGAGCAAATTGAAATAGTTAAAGCTGTACGGTAGCAATATGCAAATTTTTGCAACATGAAATATCCTACGTAATACACTGTACCCGTGACAAAAATCTGCATATTGCCACCGTACCGCTTTAACCATTTCAATTTGCTCGCTCACTGGGCACTAATCGCGCAAAAAATTAGGTATGACGGAAGTATGACATAGGTCTCACGAAGGTTCCACGGTTGTAGCCGGGGAAAAGGCATTACGGGAACGGGTTAAACTATTATGCATAGACTATGAATAGTAAAATATTAGTTCTGCTATCTAATCATTAAAAAAAAAAATAGGACTTTTAAAGAAACATCATTTTTCGGTGATTCTTTACTTGAAAGATTGCTCAGTAGGTATAAAAATTTAAGGTATAAAATAATGCAACTTAAAAAATGTTTACATTTTTTTGATACCGGTAAGATTGGTGCATTATTTGCACTAGTTATATTTTTTTATGCAGAAAATTTTGTTTTATTATTATATTTGCCCGTACTATTATTTAAAGGCGAAAAAAAAGTCACAGCTCCATTGCCATTTAAAGAAGGGCCGGGGCAAATGCTAACAGAAGCAGAGGTCAACGATGCCCGATCCATGACTGATTACTATGAATTTGACAAAAATCATTCTGAAAAGGCCAACAAGGTAATTGAGTTTGTTTATAATAAATTGACTTGACATTAAGTAATTATTTTCTATTAATTAAAAAAGAAAGTTTTATTATAATTTCCGAAGTCCGAAAGTAAATAGTTTGTGTTAAAATTATGACCACTTATTATGTAAAAATTTAAAAAAAAAATTCAGACTTTATAACAATTTTTGCGTTTTTCTCTAATCGTTTCGAAGATCACCATTTTTTTTCTTACAGAAACTCAAAAATCATTACGTGGATAATTAGTTTACAATGATTAGTATTAGTAGTTTATATTATGGTCCAGTACGCACACACGCACACACACACACGCCCGCGCGCGCGCACGCACGCACGCGCACACGCACGCGCGCGCACACACACACACACACACACACACACACAAATTACCAAATTTCTAAGACGATTTTTCGTTTTAGGAAAAAACAGAAAAGAAGCAAATCGCAGGTGAAGAAATATTCGGTGGCTTTTCGTTTAAATCTGGGAGCGCCTTTAAAGCCAATTTACCAACGACAAAGGCCTGTTCAGAATCAATTCAGTGTAAGTTGGCAGACCTGTGCGCATCTTTTATCTAGTTTCGGTGTTATCTAAATTTACACCAGAAGAAGATCGTTTCTACCGACCGCGATGTGAAAGCATTTTTGAGAACTGCTATCTCATTTATTAAGGTTTTACGTAAATTGAACCAACGTTATTAATTGAAATTTAAACCTGGAGTTCAAAAGTTTTTAAAATTTTGATTTTACTACTTTAAATTGCTACTTTAAATAAAAATACTTATATTATTTGTATTTTGGAGAGTTTTAAAAAATTCCTATCTTTTGAATAAGATAATTTGCAATAATTATTTGCAAAACAAAAATGCGCTTTCTTTGGCTTTAATTTACTAAACTTACTGTTCCAACTTCTAACTAACTCTTGTAATTATTTTGTATAGGTACCCTCATAGGTGTTTTTGGTCGGGTCCGCTAGGGGGGGTCCACCCCCGGGTGGAAGGCCAAAATTTTTTAGGGTGGGAGGTCCAGGGGGTCCGAACCCCCCTGGCTTTTTAGGGGGGGTCGACCCCAGGTGCGAGATTTCAAATTTAGGGGGGGTCAGGGGGGTCCAATTTTTAGCAAATTATTTTTTTAACTCAATAATTTAAGTGTTTTTAGGTCTAATATTGAGTTTTATATTACTAAAAAGCCTATTTAGGCCTAAAAAGTGTATTAAAACACTGTTTTTAACTAAAAAATCGTGTTTTTGACAGCAAATAAAAGTTCATACTTGAGAAAATTGATCGGGATAGGGGGGAGGGTGTCAGCCTCGCTAGGGGGAGGTCAAGCAGCACCGCTTTCGAGCTTTGGGGGGGGGGGGGGCCGTGGTTTTTGTCTAGGGGGGGGGTCCAAAATTTTGGCTCTAGGGGGGGGGGGGGGTGCACCCCTCTGTCCCCCCAAAAACACCTATGGGTATCCTATTTTTTAGTAATCATTTCAGTAATATGTGAGTACATGTGATTTTAGTAATGTTTTAACCCAAAAATTTGACTCTTTACAGTAAAAAATTTGCACAGGGTTTATTTGAGACAAAGTTAATGTCAAAATCGTTGATAAACAAGTGGGGATTGATTTTATTCCCGAATTTAATTAGGTATTAGTTTTCTCTTTATTATTTTTACTCCATGATTAAGACTTAGTTTTAGCAAAAATATAATATAACAAAAAATGTGCAACTTCTATATACATATTTAAGTCAGCGTGCTATTATAATAAGCTAGTCAATTTAAATAGCATCCCTATATAACATAATAATGCCGTTCGCCTAAGTCACTTTACATAAATGCGTAAGAATCAAAAAAAATTTTTTTTCATTTGTGTAAAGTAACTTAGGCGAACGACATATTTTATATAGTGGTGCTGTTTAAATGGACTTGCTCATTATAATAGCATACGCTGACTTAATTTTTTTATAGTAGTTGCACATTTTTTGTTATTTAATATTTTTTTTTGGTTTTGGTGTCCATAATATATTTTGCAATGCGTAATTTCCGAAAATTAGCATCCGCACTTTTAGTAATATCATGCATCCACATCCTTAGCGAAGTGCTTAATAATAATAAGTAATAGCTTTACCGAAACACACATAAGCATAGACAAGAAAAAAAGACAAGAAAAATAACTAACCGGGGGATTAGCAGGAAATTAGAAGGGGGATTATTCTCCAGTAATCAATTTAACTTATATGCAAACTGCTAAATTTTTTGATAGCATAAAATTCTATAAAAACACGTTTAATTGTTACGTTTTATTTCAGCGGTGTTCGGTCGAACGTTTGAAATTGTAAATTTCAGCGGCTCGGCTACTGGTGGCAGCACAGAGGGTTTTGAAAATTCGGAAAAAATCAAGAGTGTTTTTGGCGCTGATCTGGTATGTTTTTGGTGTATTTTATTTGTGTAACGGTTTGTGACTTTGGGGTTTGGGTTTTGGTTTGACGGTTTGGGGGTCGACTCGGCGGTCGGGTATACCCCCCAGAAATCCGGGAGGCTGTCCACCTATGAAATGAAACCCCAGTACCACCTTACGTTTTAAAAGCAAGAGTCCAAAATACACGGGAGTATAGTCAATTATGGCTAAACATGTCAAAAAACATTTTTTTTACGAAATCAAAAGCCCATACTCTCTTGTTGATATAACACCTTATTTCTTTAAATTATTTAATGATTTATAGTGAGAAGACCAATAGCAGGTTACGCAGAATTTAAAACCAATTTTAAAATTACAAAAAAAGCTTTAAAAACAGGCTTTTAAAACTATAATTTGACTTGTTTTTCTCGTTCACCCAAATTACTACCTTTGTGATACGATTTAGTTTAAAAATTCTAGAAGAAAACAGAAGAAAAAGAAACTCAAGGTGAAAACATATTCGGTGGTTTTTCGTTTAAAATTGAGAGCAGTGAAAAAGCCAATTTCCGGACTTCAACATCTGCTCCAGAATCAATATCGTGTAAGTTAACAGACCTAGTAAATTTCCCTTCTTTAGGCTGTTTACCAGTGTAGAACATTAAAAAAAAGTGCTAATTCATTTAGGATATAAGGCTCCGCTAGTTTCACCAAAAATATTATATAATATACCGAAAAATGTGCAACTCCTATATAAAAAAGTAAGTCAAAGTAGGCCATTATAATGAGCCTCTCCATTTAAATGGCACCCTCCATTATAATAGCATAGTAGTCATTTTAATTCGGCGAATTAAAATGGAGAGGAAGCTATTATAATAGCCATTTATTGATTTAATTTCACTTCATATATACTTACAAACAAGAGTGTAATACTGTCCGGGCCGAACGAGTTTTCTCGTGTTGGTTTAATACTAGCCAACACGGTGAAACTCATGCGGCCCTGACAGTATTGTATTACACTTGTGAGTATATATGAAGTGAAATTAAATCAATAAATGGCTATTATAATAGCTTCCTCCCCATTTTAATTCGCCGAATTAAAATGACTACTATGCCATTATAATGGAGGGTGCCATTTTAATGGAGAGGCTCATTATAATGGTCTACTTTGACTTACTTTTTTATATAGGAGTTGCACATTTTGCGGTATATTATATATTTTGTGTCTCACCATCATAACATCTGATTTTGAAAATATTCCATCGTTCTCAAGTTACGATAAATCTAATATTACACTAAAAACCCAAGCGCATGTTCTACATTATTTCATGAAGCTATTTTTGAAAAGCATTGTTTTAATGTTTTTTGCATAAAACATTAAATGTTTTATGCAAAAAACTAGCAGTATTAATTCGAAATTTTACTAGAATTTTAATAAAAAATTAAATTTTAATTTACAACTCTTAATTTTACGTTTGTTTGATATAAAATTGAGTACTTTAAGTGCATGAAAGTACTATTTAGTACTTTAAATTACTTATTAAAATTGGAAAAAAATTTTAAAAGAATTTTCATTGACTTTTTTTAATTATTTTTTTTTAATTTTGTTATTTTTTATTTAAATAAAAAAACGAAATTTTTAGTTTTAAATTAAAGGTGCGGTATACTAATTCATGTTGTATTTTTGATTTTCTATTGCTGTTTAATTAATACTAATCGATGTATCAGGTAATACTTAGAAAAATTATATTACACCAAGGATTAATTCCCGACAGCTAACAAGTTAATGCGGCAGGGTGGGATCACCCCCCCCCCTCCCCTAGCCTTGAAATTTTTATAGTGAGCCTCTCCATTTAAATGGCACCCTCCATTACAATGGCATAGTAGTCATTTTAATTCGGCGAATTAAAATGGAGAGGAAGCCATTATAATAGCCATTTATTGATTTAATTTCACTTCATATTTATACTCACAAGTGTAATACTGTCCGGGCCGCATGAGTTTTACCGTGTTGGACAGTACTAAACCAACACGAGAAAACTCGTGCGGCCCGGACATTATTACACTTGTGAGTATATATGAAGTGAAACTAAATCAATAAATGGCTATTATAATGGCTTCCTCTCCATTTTAACTCGCCGAATTAAAATGACTACTATGCCATCATAATGGAGGGTGCCATTTAAATGGAGAGGCTCATTATAATGGCCTACGTTGACTTACTTTTTTTATATAGGAGTTGCACATTTTTCGGTATTTTATATATTTTTGTTAAAACTAGAATTTGGTCTTTACTACGGCAAAATAAGCCACAAATCGTGTAAAATATGTGTGCATGTGACTCATTTTAAATTTAAAACAGGACCTTATAAACTACAGAAAAAGTCGCAGTCACGTCTATTTTATAATGACAGTGACTCATTTTGCCGTAGTAACGACGATTTTAAAAAGGTGAACTTCAAAGCTCCAACTTACTTAATTAGGTAATGTAACGTTTCAAAATCGCTGCTTTAAATGTTGTAGTCAACCATTCTCTTGTGTTATACATTCTTGTATATAAATGATATATTGCATTTATTTTTTAGCAAGGCCTGGTGAAAATCAGGTACCTGCAAACACGTCTGACTTGGATCATAATAAAGTTCATAAAGACACGTTTGAAGTACTGGAGGCAATTTTACAATTTGTGTGTGATGACCAAATGCCAAGTACAAAAACAGGAATACAAACTGTAGCAAAACCAACAGATTTAAGTATTGCAGAAGATAAAACAGGTAAAAGTTTTAAAGATTTTCAAAATCTAAACTAATAAGATCACAAAAGCCTACAAAAATAATTTTGGTAAAGAATAAAAAACAACACTTTTGTACCAGGTCAAATTAAGTATAAAACTATAAAACAACAGCCTCAATACTGAAAAAGTGCACTTATAACGGTAAAAAATATGATTGTTCCTTTTTATTTTAGCTAAAACTTGTCAAAGACCCATGGGCATAGCCAGGGGGGTCTAGAGGGTCTATGCCCCCTTTTTGGGTCGGCAAAGGGAAAAATTTGGGGTTAGACCCCCCTCTCTTTTGGGTCGCTAAGGATAAAATTTTTGGGGTTTAAAACGGCCATTTCTTTAAAATTTTTCTGGCGCTTCGCTCGGCTCAGCGCTCGATTGATTATATAGTCTCCACTTCCAAATTTGTGTCACTTTGTTTTGTAATCTTGGTATGACCATGCTGGACCCACCCAATTCTTAATGTTTTAATAGGGTTCCACTTTCAAGTTTGTGTTACTTTGTTTTGTAATCTTAATACCACCACGCTAGACCCCCCTTTAGATTGTTATATAGTGGTATTAAAAATTTAAAGGTAGAAGTAATTTTAAAAACATTTTCTCGCACTTTGCATTGCTCAGCTGTAATTCAATGTACTCATTTTAATGTTTTTAGGTTTTTACTTTTAGGTTTTTAATGTTTTTGAAATCGAAATTTTTAAGGCATCAAATTGTTTGTAAAAATTTTTTTTTTGTTTTATGGACTTATTTTTATTGAATAATAGAAAAACAATGAAGTACGTGACAAAAACAAGGCAATAAACACTCCGCGCGAAGCGCGTAAATTTTTTTTAGCCCTTTTATAACGTTTAAAATTTGGACCTCTCACCCTTTCGGAAATTTTTTTCAGGGTTGGATCTTGGACCCCCCCCCCATTTCCAAAACCCTGGCTACGCCCATGCAAAGACCTATAATAAACTATTTCAACATAAGGCGTTTTATTCAGTGAAGCCCTAAATACCTTGTACACATTAAGCCGAAAGTTGAAAATAAAATAATATTTAATTGAAAACTGTTATTAACAGTTTTCATTTTAATTATGTTTTTGTTTATATCTTTATCTGACAAAATAAATGTGCGCCATTATTCTCCACTCCCTTATGTTGATATAACGTTTGAAAGTTCGAGTTTTGACACCAGTAGCAAACTTTTTTGTACAGACTAGTTTTATTGAAACTACAGGAACAAATTATAGTGAAGTACTAATAATTATTTATTTACGCAGGTGAAGGAGTATTCGGTGGTTTTTCGTTTAAATTTGGAAGCAATGATAATGCCCATTCTCCAAACGCAAGCGCATCAGAATCAATCCCGTGTAAGTCCTTAATAAAATACTGGATATTTCTGGAAATTTGATCCACAGATCAAATTTCATCAGAATTTATTCGGAATATTCTGCAATAGATAATGTTCAAAGATTTACATCTGCACCATTTAGTAATAGTAAATAATTATACTTAATAATAATATTAGTAAGAATTAATAATAAATAATAGTTAATAATAACTTAATAATAATTAATAATAACTTTAGCAGGACGCTAAACGTCGTTCCATACTCGTTTTTTTGATTTTTTTATTGGTCACTTGAGCAAAAAACGTGATTTTCAATGATTTTGCGGTTAAACGTTGACAACAAAACTTTAGCTTTATTTAGTTTTCCAAATTTTAGACGGATAAAAGTGTCGTTATTAATACTAACATTTAAAAATAGAGAATTTTACAGCTCTTCCTACCTAATGAAGTAGTGTAACGTTTAAAAAACGCTAGTTTAAATTTGTATGGCTGATGCTTAGGATTAGGTCTTGTTTGTAAAGACTTTGTTAAACTTTTTTAAGGACTTCATTGGCAGCGTATAATATTCTGCATTGTTTGATTTTTAACGTTTGAAACACGCTGTATACTGTAACGTGTGACGTTTAAAAATATGAGATGGAATAAATCCAGTGTTTGACGGAAACTATTTTTAGTTTTTTGGCTAAAAAATTGAGCAATACAAGACTTGCACCCTGTAATCTGATGCCTTTTTACCTCATTGACTGAAGTGCTGCGTTACACCATTAGAACTCCTATTTTTCCGCCGTCAGCCAGCTTTATATTAGAACTCCTATTTTTAAAGGGTCATTATTTTAAAAACATTATCACAACAAGAGTTGCTAGAAACGCATACAAACGCAAAATTAAGCTTGCTGTTGGTCCAACTGACCAATCAAAGAAGACAGACAACCGATTAGGAAAAATTCCCTCGCATGCTGGAATGGAACGCATAGATGTTTTTGGTCGGGTCCGCTAGGGCCCCCGGGTGGAAGGCCAAATTTTTTTTTTGGGGGGGGGGGAGGGTCCGGACCCCCCTGGCTTTTAAGGGGGGGTCGACCCCGGGTGCGAGATTTCAAATTTAGGGGAGGGGGTCAGGGGCGTCCAATTTTTAACGCCGTTTTGCTACCGGAAAACACATGGGCAGTAACAGTAAATCTTTAGATAAGGCTGTATGCCAGGAAATAATGCCAAACGCAAAATGGACTGAAAAAGTGGGGAATTATCCTGTGGTAATTCCCGAAACCTGACTTTTAGTGTATTTGCGATCTCTAAATCTTTTGAAAGTTCAGTTTTGTACTTGATATAACCCCACATAAAGTTCTAAAATACCAGATATTTTAATTTTACGTTTTGTTTCAGCGATGTTCAGTCAAAGGTTTGGATCGGGAACTTGGAACTTTTGCGGTCCGGCTAGTGGCACTCAAACGGTTTCGGAAAAGCTGGAGAAATTAAAAAAATTGAAGAGGATTTTTTTTCCTGATAAAATAGAGCCAGTGCGTGTTTTTTTTCTTAGTTTGTACTTTGTGTTCTACTTTATAGAGTTTACAAATAAGCCCCAAATATCAATCTTTGATTTTAAGAATAGCATGCATAGATGTGCTTTTTTATGGTGGTTCACAGGGGTCCAACGTCCACTTATCTCCCCCAGCGCTGTAATTTTGGAGCACACCTTAAAAAAACCGGGCTCCCTTTCCCCCTGAAGCTCGACAGCGGGCCGGTTGGACCGAATTGGGGACACTTCGCTCCCCCCACTTCACTCCCGGCCCACTTCCGGCCAGCTCCTGGCAAATTTTGTAAACGCATTTTTTGCGACGCTCTTAAAGACGGAAACCCTACATTTTCTTTAGCCTAAGCGAATCCTAAAAATCAAACAAATCTTTTTTTGTAATAAATTTAAAAAATTAGCCGAACTAAGCCAAAAGCGAGGTTGGCCCTAGCAAAAAATAATAAATTTGCAAAAATTTTTTGGGAGCGAAATGGGTCAGGGGCATAGGTGAGAAAGGGGGGGGGGGGCAGGGTGGGGTCCACCCCCCCTAGCCTCGAAATTTTGGGCCCCCCCCTAGACAAAAATCTAGGGGGGCCCCCCTCCCCCCAAATTTCCGAATTTTTTACCCCTGACCCCCTCTAGATTTTGAAATCTGACCCCCTCCCCTCTCGGGAAAATTTTAGGTACCTTTTTTATACTAAATTTTCTTCCAAAAACGTGAATTTTCATCACATATTTATGCTTTTACACCCTTTTTATACATGAATATGGCTTTTTATTCAATATAATGTAGTACTATCCTATAAAAAGAACAATTATTAAAGTTATTATGGTTTAAAACTGTTTTGCTTTGGACACCAGACCCCACCTGACCCCTCTCTAGATTTCAAAATTTCGCACCCCGGGTCGACCCCCCCTAAAAAGCTAGGGGGGTCCGGACCCCCCTGGGACCCCCCTCCTAGAATTCAAAATTCAATTTACCCCGGGTAACCAAACCACCCCCCCCCTAGCTTCCCCGACCGTGGTCACCTATGGTCAGGGGCATACATTGGCAAGTTGGTCCGGAGTGGGGGGGGTTAAACCCCAAATTAGGGGGGGTTAAAATCCGAGAAACGCAAAATATCCATATCGTTTTTTCTGGAGTGCATTTTACCCATATCGTTTTTCGATTTTGAAGGAAAAATAGGTAAAAAACGCTAATTTTAGGTCAAAAAGCCCTTTTTATTGCATTTTTGAGCTTTTTATTGCTTAAAACATTCATATTGAGCTTAAAACTTAAGTTTGGAGGCAGTTAGAAGTCATTTTAAAGACATTTTTTTTCTTCATTTTTCCAAAATTGGGGGGGTTAACTTTTTCTCCCCCCCCCACTTCTGAGTAGGGGGGGGTTAAAGCCCCCTTTTCAGAATTTGGGGGGGTTAACCCCCCCCCCCCAACCCCCCCCGTGCCCATGTATGGTCAGGAGTGAAGTGGCAGGAGCGAAATGGGCTGTTCCCGGTTAGACCATAGGTGGGCAGCCTCCCGGATTTGGGGGGTATACCCGACCCTCGAAATTTTGGGGGGTAGGAAGTGTCCCAAAAATTTTTTTAGTACTGGGACCCCCCAAATTTTAGGAGGTGTCCGGGCTACCCCCAAATTTTAGGGACAGTGTCAGCAGTATTCGAGATTTTTTTGGGGAGGGTATAACGAACCTCCCAACACCCCCTGCCCACCTATGTGTTAGACCACCCTTTCCCCCTTTTAATGAAGCCCAACCACTCTCCTCTCTCCGTCTCCCCATTTCTCCCACCCAAATAAAGGGTATACTTTTCCCGCCTATATTTACCGTCAAAAAGTCAAAACACGTTTTGTAAATAAACTGTTATTGTATTGGGTTTTTTATTAATTTGTAAAAAAAAGATGTGCAGAGTTAATAAATTACAAAAGTTTTATTTTTACATTAAAATTTTTTAAACCATTGTAAAAATTACATGAATAAAAAAAACAAGGTATGTTTAAAATTTAATCAGTGTCAATACAATGCGACACGATTTGCCATTAAATTTAAAATTTTGCTGCTCAATTAAGCAAACCGCAAACAAACTTAAAAAAGATTATATCAAACTTAAACATTTGATTTATTTTTTATTTAAGGCGAAACAGAAAAGGCAGAGAAATCGAGGCATTAACCGTTGGAGTTTTTCTGAAGACGCCAATTTCCCGACTGCAACTGAACCAAAATCAATCCTGGGTAAGTTAGAAAACCTGAGGAGTAGCTAAGCCCGCTAGGTAGTTGAATACAGTGGCGTCGCCAGGGGGGCGGCCGCCCCATCCCCAAATCCGGCAAAGCCGGATTTTTATGTAAGGGGGACCCTTACGTTTTTTGAATTTTGAAAGAAAATTTTTTTCTTTAAATATTAATTTGGAAACATTCCTGATGCGTTACAAAAGTATAAAAATACCCAAAAACTATAATTTTTTCCGCTTTGCAGGAAGTGTATA
>JASAMX010033589.1:0-12880 GCA_030248175.1 Microlaimidae sp. YZB2_3
AAGTAATGCTCAGCTCACAATTAAAATCTGGTGCTCAATGCATCCCTACCTAATACATCGATTAATATTAATAAAAAGCAAAATAAAATGCTCCATGAATAAGTATACTGCATACTAGTATACTTAGTCTTTAACAGAAGATAGGTTTATACTCATTTAGTGTAGTTAATTTCCTCCACTATAGGCGCAGGTTGCATTAAAACCGTATAATAAATATAATCAAAGGTGGATAATACGATAATCCGGGACAAAGGTGTGACACTCGTGTTTAACAAACGCGGCCATGCGAAAGACAACCAGCGGACGGACGGGTGTCATCGTGACGGACGGGTGTCATCGTGACGGACGGGTGTCATCGTGACGGACGGGTGTCATCGTGACGGACGGGTGTCATCGTGACGGACGGGTGTCATCTTGACGGACGAGTGTCATCGTGACGGACGGGTGTCATCGTGACGGACGGGTGTCACGATAAATGCTTTGAAAACCCTGTTTCCAAACATATTTTGTCTTGCTGGCTGACTTTCAAAAACTTTTACAATTTAATACCGTATCTTTTTTTAAAACTCGAATAAACGACAAAAAACAGATGCTGCGTGAAAACCAGAATAAATAACACAAATATATTCTTATGCAGTATAAAATCAGATTCATACAAATTTAACCAATTTAAATAAGGGCAAATTTAATCTTTTTTAATATAAAATAACCGCGAAAACAAACTAAGAAGATACATTTTGTATTATTTTGTCATAAAATAATTTAAAAAAATATGCCCACGATTACTTAAAAGGACTATTTGTTTAAAAAATAACCAGGAACAAAAAAATTTTCAGTTTAGCTTAAAAATGATACGTGAAAGAAGGAAAAGGATATGACATGCAAATGTGCACAATTGTAGTTTCTTTAAAATAAGTATTCGTTATTTTCATTCGGGATTTTTTTTCATGTAAAAAGATAAAGAAATGAATTTAAACAATAATGTTTATGTTAGAAATATGCCTAGGCGAGAAAAAACACGACTACTGAAGGGTTCGAACTTAGGATCCTCAAATGAGTATCCAAAGACGATCCACTGCGCTACCGTAATCATCTAAAAGCGTAATATAAACGGCTGTTTGCAACCACCTATGTTTTCAGGCAATATTTTTACTTTTCTTTGGTGTTTTGGGGAATTTTTAAAAAATAATGTAAACTGAACTTTATTTTGGATTAAAATGCCGACAAATCTGCGGTATTTTTTATAAAAAATGTATTACTTTTGTTCAGTTTTATTGTATTTTTTATTTAGAAAATTACAAAATATGCATTTGTTGTATTCTTTACAATACTTTAATTTGTAAAATATAAAATATAGGGTAGTGCATTTAATTTCGGCACTTTTTTGTTTTTTCAATGTAACTTTTTACTGTATGGCCCGATTTCCATGTTTGATAACTCATTTTAAAGCTTTCATGATACTGCGTTGCGTCACGAAAGTTTCACTGTACAAAAGTATTTTTTTACTTAATTAAATCAGTTTTTAAAAAAATGGAAAATTGCCGAAATTAAATATTTGCATTTAATTTCGGCACTTTACAAACAATCAATTGTTTCTCAGTCAAAAAATCATCATTTTTAAAAATTTAAAAACCTATCATTATCTCCATACAGTTTTCTTTAATTTAAGCTTCTACTTGTTGTTCAACGTGTAACTGGCAAAAAGTTACAGCTAAAATGCCAAATGGTATCAAAATGAGCAAAATTTGGGAAAAAAGTGCATTTAATTTCGGCACTTTTTAAAAGGACCCTCTTAATCGAGTTTAAGTTCAGTGCTATGACCCCTACACATTTCAACGTTGTCTTTTAACTATTTACAACTACAATTTAACACCCGACCACTTAATTCAATCCGTTTTTACCTACAGCATATGAGTGCCGAAATTACACTATTTTATTTTATAACGATTGCTCACCACAGACGTAACGTAGAACTACGGGGACTAAAAATTCGGAAAATAGACTAAATTTTACCAGGACAGTTTAATTTTTGAACCAATTTATTGCGTAATCATAAAATGCCCATGTTTTAAAAACGAGTAACAAATTATTTTTTAGAAATCACATAATTTCACATGAAAATATCATAACATAATAAATAAAAAGCTCACGACAGTCATCTACATATAATTAGCTCTCATTTGAGCTATCAAACGTTGTATTCCGTCCAGGATTACCAAAGATATAGTCCAAAATCAAAAATGCCCAATTGGGAAAAGTGCCGAAATTAAATGCACTACCCTATTCAAGGTTTTTAACGATATTCCATAATCCTTTGTTATTTTGTTTTGATTTCGGGTTTTTTTATTTGCCACTTTATTAATATTTTTTTTGAAGAAAAGGAAGAAGACTCAATAAATACATCCAATAAACATTTATCCCCCTTCGCTCCGTACTCAAAATAACACGTGAATAAGTGTAGAAAAAACCCATTAAAACCTTAAAAGATGTTTCAAAAAAAGCAAATGATTATGTCAAACTACATTTTTTTTAAACTAAGTGACTTATGCTCTCACTGTAAAGCATATTCTTTTTATTTATGCATTACATCTATATTATTTTCTTGAGAATGCTGAGCTAAGTGTTTGGAAGCCAGCCAAGAAGATTAAATAAATATCTTTAGAAACATGGTTTTCAAACTATTAATCGTGACACCCGTCCGTCACGATGACACCCGTTCGTCACGATGACACCCGTCCGTCACGATGACACCCGTCCGTCCGCTGGTTGTCTTTCCTATGGCCGCGTTTGTTAAACACGAGTGTCACACCTTTGTCCCGAATCATCGTATTATCCACCTTTGATATAATATAAATAAAGGAACATGGTTCACTATGCGAAAATTATATACAGTAAAACCTTGTATTGTTTAGTAAAATTATCGGATCAAAATTTTGAGTTAGGTCAGAAAACCACAGAAAACAATGCACCAGTAAAAAAAAAGGTTCTTCCTGTATAAAATCAGTAACAAAATATAAAAACGCACCCAACTAGGAAACAAACCCGTTTCACAATGGAAAAAATCCCTATTACAGAAAACTTTTTTAGGTTGTCAAACAAAAATTGCGCCAAAAAAGCACCTGCAAAAAAATTACTGACCAAACTGATATAATGCGGACCAGGTTTTTTTACTGTACCAACCGTAGTAGTGATGATGTTAAACATAAACAAATTTTTATTATCATTTTAAAGGTTGGTTCATACTTATGTAAAAACTCCTTTGGACAAAGTCCAAAAGACGTTTTTACGTACGTTTATACACTGTGTTTGTCGTTTGGACTTTGTCCAAAGGACGTTTTTACATAAGTATGAACCAGCCTTAACTGATAGCCAAGAAGGGTCATATTCTTCTTTTTGTCAACGAGATATACCAGAAAGTTTTTAATGTAAAGTGCTAGTGAATTTTGTCTTCAGTGTGGAATTTTTTTACACATTATTTTGTAAACGAAATTAGGAAAATTAAATTTTTAAAAATACATGGGTTAAGTGTCAAAATTACAAATTACATTGAAGAGATTTACCATTTATTTTTTTAGTAAATATTTTGGAGTTATAATTATCATCTTTCTTCAGATTTCAACAAAAAATGCTATTCTATATGACGACCCAAAGTTGAAGCGAAAATAACCAGCGCTGAAAAATTTAGATAGCCAAATTTATTGAAAAATTTGGGTATTTGGCCGATATAGAAATTGAACCCGTAACCTCTAAAGTCGACTCTGGCGTGCTATCCATTAAACCATAGTCCGGATAAAGAAAGGAGAAAAATAATCATCTTTTATTAACGCTTGTACTTTCAGTTTTCACGGAAGGCACACATACGCGGTATGTGTCACATCTACTCTCTGTTTTTTAAGCGATACTGGAAAAAATTCGACAAAAAAATTTTTGTTTGCGCTCTTATAACTTTTGAACGCGCCGCGATCAATATGTACATTTTGGTTGTAAAAATGGTAACCATTGGGTGAATCGAATTTAAAATAATTTTTTTGACGTCAGCGTGTCGAGAGCTTTGATATGAGTATGAACATGGCGGTATTATAATAAAATCACCTCTTAAGAATTTTAGGGGGTACATTGGTGGGTGCAAAATTGGGTAACCACTGAAGAAAAGTTAAAAAACTATATATATTTTTGAAATCAGTGCGTCGAGAGCTTTCATATGAGTATAAACACGTCACTTAAAAAGAAAAAAAATGGCAAAATTACCCTTTTTCAAATTTGGGGGTAGTTGGGGGTATGTAACCGGGTAACCATAAAAAAATTTTAGCCTAAAATTAATATTTTTAAAATCAACACGCATAGAGCTTTTAAACGAATATAAACACGGCTTATAAATAATAAAAACAAAAAAATCACCCCTTACTAGTTTTGGAGGTACAAAGAGGTCTGTATTTTGGTTACCCGACCATTTAGAGCTATTTTTTTAATATTTTTGAAATCAGCATGCCAAGAGCTTTGAAATGATATATTATTCGCCTATGTAGAGGGGCTGCGTCAAAAGTTTTATTTTTAGGGGTCAGTCATTGCAGTGCCTTAGGGCATCAAGATTTTTTTGGGATTACCACCAAAATGTAGAGCTTAAATTTCTGCATAAACCCCCCGGTTTCAAGCCTGTGGCTCTAACAGTTTTTGAGCATGATGCCAAAATATGCATAATGTGTCCCCCATACAAAGTTTTTTAGCAAAAAATCGTAAAATTGACCCCCTTTAACCTCTCGGGGTACCCGAACCAGATAGGTTACCCCTAACAAATTATATTTTTTTGAGCTCAGGAAAATATGGGCAATCTGCACAAAAATTTTCAGACGTAAAGCCCCACATGGTAAAAAGTTAGAAATTTGGTCAAAAAAACCGTAAATTGACCGTAAATTTCGGCAGCTTTGGGGCTAACCCCCCAAATTTTTGGGAAATTGTTTTTTCAGGAGGTAGCCAAAAGTACAAGAACCTTAACTCGAGATATTTGCATATTGATCGCTGCGCGTTCCAAAGTTATAAGAGCGCAAACAAAATTTTTTTTCCAGTATCGCTAAAAAAACCGAGAGTAGGGTAGTGCATTTAATTTCGGCACTTTTTTGTTTTTCCGATGTAACTTTTCACTGTATGCCCCGATTTTTATGTTTGATAGCTCATGTTAAAGCTTTCACAATACTGCGTTGCGTCACAAAAGTTTCACTGTACGAAAGTAGTTTTTTTACTTAATTAAATCAGTTTTTAAAAAAATGAAAAATTGCCGAAATTAAACGTGTGCATTTTATTTCGGCACTTTACAAACAATCGATAGTTTCTCAGTCAAAAAATCATCATTTTCAAAAATTTAAAAGCCTATCATTATTTCCAGACAGTTTTCTTGAATTTAAGCTTCTACTTGTTGTTCAACGTATAACTGGCAAAAAGTTACAGCTAAAATGCCAAATGGTATCAAAATGAGCAAAATTTGGGAAAACAGTGCATTTAATTTCGGCACTTTTTAAAAGGACCCCCTTAATCGAGTTTAAGTGCAGTGCTATGACCCCTACACATTTCAACGTTGTTTTTTAACTATTTACAACTACAATTTAACACCCGACCACTTAATTCAACCCGTTTTTACCTATTGAATATGAGTGCCGAAGTTACACTATTTTATTTTATAACGATTGCTCACCACAGACGCAACGTAGAACCACGGGGACTAAAAATTCGGAAAATAGACTAAATTTCACCAGGACAGTTTAATTTTTAAACCAATTTATTGCGTAATCATGAAATGCCTATGTTCTAAAAACGAGTAACAAATTTGTTTTTTTGTATTACACATAATTTCAAATGAAAATATCATAACGTAACAAATAAAAAGCTCACGACAGTCATCTACATATAATTAGCTCTCATTTCAGCTATCAAACGTCGTATTTCGCCCAGGATTACCAAAGATATAGTCCAAAATCAAAAATGCCCAATTGGGAAAAGTGCCGAAATTAAATCCACTACCCTACTCATTTTGAGTAAAAACATACAAAAAAACATAGATTTTAATCCAAATAAGATACACGAGAGCAAACTTTTTTAGATAATTTAAAATTAGTCATCGTTCATTTTTATTTTCTAAGTTTAAATCGTCATGGTTGTTTTGGTCAGTATTTTTATTCTAAAAAATTGCGTGATTTCGAACATTATAAACAACATATTGTTTTTGCAATTAATAAATGTATCTTATCTAGAAATTTGATACAGGTTTCAGGCGGTTGAATAAAAAAATTATTGCAAACTATATTTTTTATTCCAATTTGCTTGACTATATCAAATACAGCCAAACAACCTTGTTGTTTATATAAAAATACATAACAACAAAACAAAAATAGACAGTGTAATGTTTTCGGTTTTTCGAAACACAAAATTATAATTAATTTTTTGTAAATTTTTATAGTTTAAATCCTAAATTGTTGAAAAACAAAAATTTTTTTTAGAAATTTAAAAGGAAAAAAAATTGCGAAAACATATAAACGTATTAAATTAACTTTCTCTTTTAGTTTATGTGAAAAAAAAATTTTTTTTTTTGGATTCAAAGAAAATGAACTTATTCGTTGCAAACAAAAATACTGTTCTGAATAACCAATTTATCCCAAGTTTTCTAAGATCTCAAATGTCTCTTAAATAGGTCACGCAATTGAATAAAAAAAATCAACTGAGGTTCTAAAATGTTCGCGTATTATCTCACAAGAACCAGATTTGTACTATATAGTTGAGAATAATGCTTTTTCAAGAGTCTTAAACTAAAAGAAAGTAAATATTGCCTAAAAATTTACTTCCGTTGCCAAAAATTTGAAAAAACAGGATAATAAACCAATTATATCAAAAATGTTGTCAAAAATTATAAAATAAACCCATACGAAAATTTGATTTTTAAAGTAATTACGCCAAAAAACAAAAAAATATTAAATATTTGAAAAACATTCAAAACCAAATCTTCTAAGATAAGATTAATTCTTTTGCCTTGTTTTTTGATCCTCATTTTGTATGTTTTCTAATTTTGTAATTTTTAGCCGAAATGGGCTCCAAACGATGAGATCCAAACATTGGATCAATAAAAAGCGTCAAAAAAGAAACATTAATTTTGACATGTTCAAGTGGAAAAAAAACTACATTTTTGTTAGGAAATAAATCTATTTGGAAATATGCCTGAATAAGCTGCAAAAATTTTCGTTGATTTTGGTAAAAAACAATAATCGTACTTTTTGGTTCACAAGTACCTAACGTATAAAATTTTTATTTTTGGCACCAAGAATTTAAATTTAATTAATTTATCACTATATCTTTGGTAAACCTGGGCGAAATACGACGTTTGATAGCTGAATCAAGAGCTAATTATATGTAGATGACTTTCCTGTGAGCTTTTTATTGTTTACTGTATAGATATTCTGGTGTGAAACTATGAGTAATACAAAAAAATATTTGAAATTGTTACTCGACTAAAGAAACATAGGCATTTCATGATTACGCAATAAAGTGGTTTAAAGACAATTAAACTGTCCTGGTGAAAGCTAGTCTATTATTCCAGAATTTTTAGTCCCCGTGGTTTTACCTAGCAGTATGCGGTGAGCAATCGTAATGAAAATAAAAAATAGTGTACAATTGCACTCATATGCAATAGGTAAAAACGGCAGTTGAATGAAGTGAGTCGGGTGTTAAATGGTAGTTGTAAATAGTTAGAAAAACAACGTTGAAAATGTGTAGGGGTCATACGGATGTGGCACTGCCACTTAAACTCGATTAAGAATGCTCCTTTTAAAAAGTGCCGAAATTAAATGCACTGTTTTCCCAAATTTTGCTCAGGTTGATACCAATTTGGGATTTTAGCTGTAACTTTTTGAATTACAAGTCGAACAACAAGTAGAAGTTTAAATTCAAGAAAACTGTCTGGAAATAATGATAGGCTTTTAAATTTTTGAAAATGATGATTTTTTGACTGAGAAATAATCGATTGTTTGGGAAAGTGCCGAAATAAAATGCACACGTTCAATTTTGGCAATTTTTCATTTTTTTCTGAAAAACTTATTTAATTTGATAGTGAAAAACTATTTATTACAATGAAAACTTTTGTGACGTAACGCAGTATAGTAAAGGCTTTCAAAATGAGACTATCAAACATGAAAAGTTATCATAACATAGCTGAAAGTTTTGAAAAAAACTAGGAAAAAATTCATCCGAAATTAGCTCTCAATTGGGGCACTCAAACATCATTTTGCATTCAGGATTACCAAAAATTTAGTCCAAAAACGCTCTTAAAATGCCCAATTGGGAAGAGTGCCGAAATTAAATAAACTACCCTACAGAAATAAAAGCTAGACCTAAGGTTGTACTTTTGGCTACCTCCTGATAAAACAATTTCCCAATAAATTGCTGACCGGTCTAATTCTCCAAATCTAGTTGGGACAATTAAAAGGGGTTTTTTCATGTATGAATACCCAGAAAGTACAACGTTTGAACCTTAAATCTCTCAGACTATAATTGCAATAATTATTGATCAGCAGCGCGTACCAAAAGGCATTTTATTTTTGTTGGTAAATATTGCAAACAAAAATTTTTAACCATTAATAGCTATGAAAAACTGAGATTAGGGTAGTGTAAATAATTTCGGCACTTTTTTGTTTGTTTAGATGTAACTTTTCCTATGCCCGATATTTTGATGTTTGATAGCTCATGTTGAAGCTTTTTGATATACTGCGTTGCGTCACAAAAGATTCACTGTATTAAAGTAGTTTTTTTATTTAATTAAATCAATTTTTATAAAAAATGAAAAAATTGCCGAAATTAAACGTGCTGGATTTGATTTCGGCACTTTACAAAAACAATTGATTTATTTCTTAGTCAAAAAATCATCATTTTCAAAAATTTAAAAGCTATCGATTATCCAGACAGGTTTTTTTTTTAATTTAAGCTTCTACTTGTTGTTCAACATGATAACTGGGCAAAAAGTTACAGCTAAATCCCAGCTAGTGCCAACGGATGAGCAAAATTTTTTCTGGGAAAAAACAGTGCAGTTAATTTCGGCACTTTTTAAAAAAGGACCCTTGATCCAAACTGAGATTTAAGTGCGGTACGCTAATTACCTATGGATACCTCCTATCAACATTTGCTCTTTAACTATTTACAACTACATTCTTAACACCGAATCAAAAATTTACCTACAGCAATATGAGTGCGAAAGTTACACTATTTTATTTTATAACGATTGTATTACCACGGATTTAACAGTAAAACCACCGGGGGGACTAAAAATTCGGAAAAATAGACTAAATTTTACCCAGGACAGTTTAATTTTTAAACCAAATTTATACAGTAATCATTGAAATCCCTATGTTCAAAAAACAATTAGCGATGTTTTTTTTTATCAATCACATAATTTCACATGAAAATATACGAGATAACGTAAGGACAAATAAAAAGCTCAGGAAAGTTATCTACATATAATTAGCTCTCATTTGAGCTATCAACAACACGTCACTTCCGTCCAGGATTACGAAAAGATATAGTCCAAAACAAAAAATGCCCGATTGGGAAAAGTGCCCGAAATTAAATCCATGACCTACTTATTTTGAGTAAAAACATACAAAAAAACATAGATTTTAATCAAATAAGATACACGAGAGGCAAACTTTTTAGATAATTTAAAATTATGATTTTAACCCTTTTTATTTTTGAAGTTTAACGCCATGGTTGTTTTGGTCAGTATTTTTATTGAAAATTTGCGCTGATTTTTGGAAACATTACAAAGAAGCATATTGTTTTTGCAATTTAAAAATAAGGTACTTATTAGAAATCCATAATATATTCAGCGGTTGAATAAAAAAATTATTGCAAACTATATTTTTTATTCTAATTTGCTTGACTATATCAAAATGCAGCCAAAAAGCAACCTTGTTATTTATATAAAAATACATAACAAAATAAACAAAAAATAGACAAGTGTAATGTTTTCGGTTTTTCGAAACACAAAATTATAATTAATTTTTTGTAAATTTTTATAGTTTAAATCCTAAATCGTAAACAAAAATTTTTTAGAAATTTAAAATAAAAAAAATTGCGAAAACATATAAACGTATTAAATTAACTTCTTTAGTTTATGTGAAAAAAAAATTTTTTTTTTTGGATTCAAAGCAAAATTAACTTATTCGTTGCAAACAAAAATACTGCTCCAAGAAACTAATTTATCCCAAGTTTTCTAAGTATCTCAAATGTCTCTTAAAAATAGGTCACGCAATTAAATTTAAATTCTTGGTGCCAAAAATAAAAATTTTATACGTTAGGTACTTGTGAACCAAAAAGTACGATTATTGTTTTTCCCCAAAATCAACGAAAATTTTTGCAGCTTATTCAGGCATATTTCCAAATAGATTTATTTCCTAACAAAAATGTAGTTTTTTTTCCACTTGAACATGTCAAAATTAATGTTTCTTTTTTGACGCTTTTTATTGATCCAATGTTTGGATTTCATCGTTTGGAGCCCATTTCGGCTAAAAATTACAAAATTAGAAAACATACAAAATGAGGATCAAAAAACAAAGCAAAAGAATTCATCTTATCTTAGAAGATTTGGTTTTGAATGTTTTTCAAATATTTAATATTTTTTTGTTTTTTGGCGTAATTACTTTAAAAATCAAATTTTCGTATGGGTTTATTTTATAATTTTTGACAACATTTTTGATATAATTGGTTTATTATCCTGTTTTTTCAAATTTTTGGCAACGGAAGTAAATTTTTAGGCAAGATTTACTTCTTTTTGAATTTTTGAGACTTCTTTGAAAAAGCATTATTCTCAACTATATAGTACAAATCTGGTTCTTGTGAGATAATACGCGAACAGTTTAGAACCTCAGTTGATCTTTTTTATTCAATTGCGTGACCTATTTTTAAGAGACATTCGAGATCTTAGAAAACTGGGATAAATTGGTTATTCAGAACAGTATTTTTGTTTGCAACGATTAAGTTCATGTTCTTTGAATCCAAAAAAAAAATTTTTTTTGCATAAAAACTAAAAGAGAAAGTTAATTTAATACGTTTATATGTTTTCGCAATTTTTTTTCCCTTTTAAATTTCTAAAAAAAATTTTTGTTTTTCAACAATTTAGGATTTTAACTATAAAAATTTACAAAAAATTAATTATAATTTTGTGTTTCGGAAAACCGAAAACATTTACACTGTCTATTTTTCGCTTTTGTTGTTATGTATTTTTATATAAATAACAAGGTTGTTTGGCTGTATTTGATATAGTCAAGCAAATTGGAATAAAAAATATAGTTTGCAATAATTTTTTTATTCAACCGCCTGAAACCTGTATCAAATTTCTAGATAAGATACATTTATTAATTGCAAAAACAATATGTTGTTTATAATGTTCGAAATCACGCAATTTTTTAGAATAAAAATACTGACCAAAACAACCATGACGATTTAAACTTAGAAAATAAAAATGAACGATGACTAATTTTAAATTATCTAAAAAAGTTTGCTCTCGTGTATCTTATTTGGATTAAAATCTATGTTTTTTTGTATGTTTTTACTCAAAATGAGTAGGGTAGTGGATTTAATTTCGGCACTTTTCCCAATTGGGCATTTTTGATTTTGGACTATATCTTTGGTAATCCTGGGCGAAATACGACGTTTGATAGCTGTGAAACTAAGAGCTAATTATATGTAGATGACTGTCGTGAGCTTTTTATTTGTTACGTTATGATATTTTCATTTGAAATTATGTGTAATACAAAAAAACAAATTTGTTACTCGTTTTTAGAACATAGGCATTTCATGATTACGCAATAAATTGGTTTAAAAATTAAACTGTCCTGGTGAAATTTAGTCTATTTTCCGAATTTTTTAATCCCCGTGGTTCTATGTTTGCGTCTGTGGTGAGCAATCGTTATAAAATAAAATAGTGTAACTTCGGCACTCATATTCAATAGGTAAAAACGGGTTGAATTAAGTGGTCGGGTGTTAAATTGTAGTTGTAAATAGTTAAAAAACAACGTTGAAATGTGTAGGGGTCATAGCACTGCACTTAAACTCGATTAAGGGGGTCCTTTTAAAAAGTGCCGAAATTAAATGCACTGTTTTCCCAAATTTTGCTCATTTTGATACCATTTGGCATTTTAGCTGTAACTTTTTGCCAGTTATACGTTGAACAACAAGTAGAAGCTTAAATTCAAGAAAACTGTCGGGAAAATAATGATAGGCTTTTAAAATTTTTGAAAATGATGATTTTTTGACTGAGAATAATTATCTATTGTTCGCATAAAGTGCCGAAATAAAATGCACACGTTTAATTTCGGCAATTTTTCATTTTTTTGAGCTCAGGAAAATATGGGCAATCTGCACAAAAATTTTCAGACGTAAAGCCCCACATGGTAAAAAGTTAGAAATTTGGTCAAAAAAACCGTAAATTGACCGTAAATTTCGGCAGCTTTGGGGCTAACCCCCCAAATTTTTGGGAAATTGTTTTTTCAGGAGGTAGCCAAAAGTACAAGAACCTTAACTCGAGATATTTGCATATTGATTGCTGCGCGTTCCAAAGTTATAATAGCGCAAACAAAAATTTTTTTCCAGTATCGCTAAAAAACCGAGAGTAGGGTAGTGCATCTAATTTCGGCAACTTTTTTGTTTTTCCGATGTAACTTTTCACTGTATGCCCCGATTTTTATGTTTGATAGCTCATGTTAAAGCTTTCACAATACTGCGTTGCGTCACAAAAGTATTTTTTTTTTTCACTGTACCAAAAGTAGTTTTTTTACCTTAATTAAATCAGTTTTTAAAAATGAAAAATTGCCGAAATTAAACGTGAGCAATACGAAAACTGAACCAAGAA
>JASAMX010033592.1:0-10318 GCA_030248175.1 Microlaimidae sp. YZB2_3
TTTTTGTATAGACTATAGTGATGAACACACCTAAGTCTTTTACCATATTAGTTGTAGGTAGCTTCTTATTATTTAAGTAATAATCCGTTTTGTGTACATTTTTACAAATATTTAAATGTAGTACTTTACATTTATTTTCAGATAAATTGAGCTGCCAATCTTGGGCTCATTGAGCAATTTTATTTAGATCACCTTGTAATTTAATTTGATTATCATTTGAGTCTGAAAAACTAGTATAAACCTTTGCATCATCTGCAAAAAGTCTAATTTCTGAATTTTGGACACAATTGACGATATCATTTATATAAACAAGAAAGAGAAACGGTCCCAAAACTGAACTGTGGTACTGAACTTGTAAGTGGGTATGAAGGCGAAAAAGTATTGTTTATTACTATTTTCATTTCTCTATTAGTTAAAAAAGCTTCTATCCATTTTAGAAGCTTTTCCGGAAATTTCATATTTACTTTTTACTTTTATTTACTTACTTTTATTTACTACCTGTGGTACTGAACTTGTAACTGGGTATAAGGGCGAAAAAGTATTGTTTATTACTATTTTCATTTCTCTATTAGTTAAAAAAACTTCTATCCATTTTAGAAGCTTACCAGAAATTTCATATTTATTTAATTTGAACAAAAGCTTTTGATGCGATACAGTATCAAAAGCTTTAGCGAAATTCAAGTAAACTTCATCAACTGATTTTTTACCTTGAAAAGCTAAAGTCCAATCATTGTAAACATCAAGAAGCTGTGTAACTGTTGAGCTATCTTTAAAACCATGCTGAAGGTGAGATAATATATTTACAAAAAAAGATAGAAAGCTCAGCTTTTACAATCTGTTCCATTATTTTACAAGAAAAACATGTAAGAGAGATTGGACGATAGTTTTCTTTTTGACATTTTGAACATTTTTTGTACACCGGTGTAGTAAATGCAATTTTCCAATCACTTGGAAGTTCACCTGAATTAAAAGATTGTTGAAATATTTTAGAAAGCGGTTCTGCAATAACTTTTGCTAAGCGCTTTAGAAAAAGAGCAGGAATACCATCAGGAGTATGAGACAATTTATTTGGCAGTTTTTTAAGAAATTTCAAAACATCTCTTACAGTAAAATTTATGTTTTCAAGTATTCGATTGTTTTTTGTTTCAAAATATGGAAAATTATTATTATCATTGGTGAAGACAGAGGCAAAATATTCACCAAAAATTTTAGCTTTTTTAGATTCTTCAGTTTCAAAACTACCATCTACACATTGTATTGGAGGAATAGCTTCCTTGGATTTTAGCGATTTTTTTATATACTTATAAAAATAACCAATATCATGTGATTTAAGAACCTCTTCTTCTTGATCTGATTTGAACTTTTTGACACTATTTGCATAAAGTTTCGAAATTGTTTTAAATTAATTTTTAAAATTATTGTTACTATGTCTAGTTTTCCACAACTTTTTCTTTTTATTTTGGAGTTTATAAATATGTTTTGGATACTGAACTTTTTTCTTAGAATATTTTTTATACTTATTCATTAAAGGCACATGCAATTGAATACATTTAGTTAAAATTGCAACAAAGCTATCCCAATACTCTTGGATTGTATTTAAATATTTAAAATTTAAATCCCAGTTTTGAGAAGCTAAAAATAAAACTATGCTGCTGTAATCAGCATTTTTAAAGTCAGGTACCAAGTGATCAGTTTTACGACTATTGTTAAAATTTGCTATTATATTTGCTGTTATATATAAATACTCTATTAAAAATTTCTGCTAAGAATTTTATCAAAATACCATCTTATTCCAGGTAAATTCATGTCGCCTATTAATATAGTTGTATGTGAATGATTATTTGTATATTTGTGTATTTGTATTATTTGTCATTTTTAATGGTAGGAGGTCTGTATATATTAATTAAACGGATTTTGTTACTTGTAATAATAAGATCAGTCACTATTACCTCCAGATTGTATCCTATTCTGACCTTTTGTCTAAACCCTTAATCTCCAGAATGCAGTTTTTATCTGAGTCATACAAATAGGGATCACCTTGATCACCATATCGAACAAATATTTTTCATTGTTGTTCATTTCTCAGTTGCTTTGCCTTTGCCAGTAATGGTATTTGTTCTTTACGCTGCTCACTAGTAAGAGACGGTCTTACATAAATGTTTTTAAAAAGCTCAGTCTTACGCAGCTTTCCATTCACATGCACGCACATAACCATGACTCTGGGATCAAAAGACCTCTGGGCGAATCCCCTATCAGTGGAAAGGGAAAAGGGGGCCAGCAAGGTCAAGAGTGCATAAGAATAGAAAATGTCCAACTGTGCGTTAAACAATCTACAGGTAGATTTTTTATCCTGTGGAAATAAAAATTTCTAAACGCAAAAATCCTAAACTGAATTTTTCCACATAATACTGTCGAATAATTAAAATTATTTTAAACATTTCCTGTAAAACAATTTATAGGTTAGATGCTAGACCAAACCTAAAATTGTTTACAACAATAAATGGGGGAAAACTTTAAATTTAACGTATTGAATATTTATCGACATTAAGTAGAAACAAACATATATATATATATATATATATATATATATATATATATATATATATATATATTTTATATATATATATATATATATATATATATATATAGATATATATTAGATATATATATATATATATATATATATATATATATATATATATATATATATATATATATATATATATATATATATATATATATATATATAAATATCTTCTGAAAATAAATTTTCAAGATATTTTTTACCCGTCCGCTGCAATTGTCCTCATCACTGCCATCCCCGCAGTCATAATGTCTGTTGCAACGCCCCGATGGTCGGTAACATTGTCGAGTGACAGAGCACATTAGCAGTCTTCGACGAGTACAATGATTACCATTACTTGGTCCTCCGCGACCTGAACACAAATTTTAAGGTTATTCAATTGTAAAGTCCCAAAAAAATGTTTTTTGTAAGGGTTCAGGAATGAAAAACCGTCGAAATCAGACTAAGCTATGGAGATTAAAAAGTTATTTTAGGTGGACTTGCTTTGTTTTTGGTTAACAAAATTTTATTAATGGGAAGTTTAAGAGTAATAAACGCTTTTCTTGTTATTTGTGAAATCTGAATATAAATAAAGTTGGTTTTTCTCATGTTGTCACCATTTATTGTATTGTTGAATTTTGACTTTTTACGATCTCAATATTTTTGTGGTTGTTTTAAAATTTTTTATGAAAAAAAAATGATAAGGACCGAAGTAAAAAAATAAAGTTTGACTGATCTACAAACGTTATCTTTTTTTATAGTTTATTATTAGTATTTTTATAAAGCATTTTTTATATTTAATGTAAACGAACATCCTGCATTAGAATTAATTCAGTTTTGCACACTCGGTGGTAGTTGTTGCCAGGTCCTATATCTAGTAACTGCTATCCTCTCCCCTACCCCTGCTTTGGAACCTGGGGACTACGGTACTTTGCACAATAACCACAAAATCTATGTACAAAACTACTAAAAGTTATAAAAAAACAGTAAATAATTATATAAAACATTAGTCAATCGTTTTTAAATAAAGATGTTGATTGTGTAAAATATTATTTGGTACTGTGTGGGTCAAAAATTTTTAATGTCATATCCAAGCTTAAAATATTGTTTCAAGCAACAGCCACTGGCCAGTGCTGCTAATGTCACTATTTGGTTACACAGCTACTTTACGTGCATGCAACGTCATAGGTTATAGTCTTAGTCCATCACAGAGCAACGTTGGCGTTGATTATATTAGCAATGGTGTTGGGTTTTGGTAGTTAGTTAGGCTTTACTAATTGTCTTTGGAGGTCTTTCTGAACAGTTTTCACTTCACAACGCTCAATCGGAAACCAGTTAGAATATGTTAGAATATCTCAACGACGAAAATTCCACTGAGTGTCAAAAAATAGGAAAGAAATGCTGTTAAGTAATAACAAATGTATCTTTTTAGTTTGGATATGTATGAATCATTGAATTATAAATAATCTCAAATATTTAAAGCATTATTTTTTCTGCATAGGAAGTATTTTCACTAATAAATGCTCTGTATATTTTTAGCAAACAAATTGTGGGTTTTCTGCACAGAAAACGGAATATTTTCGACAAATACTACACCAATCTTAACGATCAAGGTATCAAATTAAAGTAGAATATAGCCGCTTTCTTTAAGTGTAGATTTTGTAATTTAAATTTTAATACCCATTGAACAATCTTTCAAGTACCAAATTGTTGAAAAACGCCATTTTTGGAGAGTCATATCTCCGGAACCACTGGATATTTTGATGAAAAAATTTTTGCAGCCTCTTGAGGGCAGGGGTAAGGTTTTCACAAAAAATAATCAAAATTTAAGACAAAAAATTTTGAGTTGGTACCGCACGTTTAAAGCTCAACTTATTATTTTATTTTTTGCTCGTGGTATGTTTAATGTCATAAGCGCGAAATTGCTTGAAAAATAACCATTTGCATTGCAAATGTATTTTGTAGATTTTAAAACGCTTCCAATATTTTGTCGGCAAAATATGCGGCGTAAAAAATTGGGGGTTACAAATGTGTCAAGTTTAATATCAACAACGAACCATTATGGTGTTTTTTAATTAAACCTTTGTATATTTAACACGAAGATTTTCACAGCCATAAACAAAGAGTGACCATTTACAATTAAAAAATTGTTACATTATTTCAAAACCGCTTTTTGGGATTTTAAAAAATATTTTACTTATTTATATTTTTTAGGGCAGAGGTGGGCCAGCTATTTATATTTATATGACCACCTAAAACCCTATATCACATTGTTGCTGGTATATGATTTTAGTCAATGGCCCATCCCTTACAGGGAATTTAAGGGAGTGGTGCGTGGAAAATATTAATAAGATATTTATTTTTAAAAATTATGAATATTTCAAAACCGCTTTTTGGAATTTAAAAAAAATATTTTACTTATTTATATTTTTTAGGGCAGAGGTGGTCCAGCTATTTATATTCATATGACCGCCTAAAACCCTATATCACCTTGTTGCTGGTAAGGAATTTTTGAAACTGGCCCATCCTTTACAGGGAATTGAAGTGAGTGGTGCGTGAAAAATATTAATAAGATATTTATTTTTAAAAATTATGATATAAAATTAAAAAACTGTAATAACTATAGGCAAGAATATATAACACAAGAGAATGTCCAACTGTACACTAAATTTTTGACCAAAATTTTGCAAGAAAAACCGCACTTTCGAATTCGTGTGCGACTTTTCTCGCAAAAATCCGCCATTTTCTGCAAGTGTTCCCGCTCTACGATTTTTTACACAGTGTTAGTTTTCTCGCAGTGGGGACTGCGACTTTTTTCACACTCTATGCTGCTTTACTCGCAATGCGATTATTTTTGCACTGCGAGTGGGGCTGCACAACAACAAAAAAAATAAAAACAAACAGGAGCAAAAATTTTGTGTTTAAATGAGTAAAAGTCGTTTTTTTCACCTTAAGATGTTAAAACATTTTAGTTTTTAATAAAAAAAAGTAACTTTCCAACATTTTAAAATTAAATAAAACAAGTTTCGAAGTGTTTTACTCCATTGAAAATGACTACCAGCATCTGTATTTTTTTTGTTGCGCATCCAAACTCGCAGTGCGAAAATAATCGCATTGCGAATAAAGCAGCATAGAGTGCGAAAGAAGTCGCAGTCCCATCTGCGAGAAACCTAACACTGTGTAAAAAAATCGCAGCGCGCAAAAACTTGCAGAAAATGGCGGATTTTTGTGAGAAAAGTTGCACACGAATTTGAAAGTGCTGCTTTTCTCGCAAAATTTTGGTCAAAAATTTAGTGTACAGTCGGACATTCTCCTGTGTTATATATTCTTGCTATAGGCAAATAAAATCTAGTTGACCTCGATATTTGCAGTATTGGATCGACTATTTAACAACAAAAACATTCAAAATTTTTCACTAAAGCGGTTTAATAATAAAGATCAAAACCTGTATTTTAATAATTATTCATCAAATTACTTAATTTGGAACCTAAATTCAAATTTTAAAGGGCTAAAGTTGGTTAATTTATGTATATTTTGTGAAAAGGCGGAATTAAAAAAAATTTCTGCGTTCGTATTTGTTTTTAAAAAAAAACACGTCATTACCGCACAATTTTAATTGGTCCCCTCACGTCTGCATTTAAATTTTCAGCGTCAGCCAGATATAATTCAACCATAGACAAAGAAAAAAGCTTAAAATAAAATAAAATTTCATTTAGAATTTAATATTTTAAAGTTTTTTTTACTTGTTTCTTTAAACTTTCTCACCGTGTACTCCTTCTTTTTTCTTGCGTGTTTTTATATTGCTCCATTGCTTTCGGTTCCTTTTAATTGATGGGGGCGGGGACCCTATCCCACATTAGCTATCGAAACCTGCTCTTGAAAGGTGATTTTACCGCGAGAGAACTTGTTTTTGACCAAAAAATTATTATGATTTGAGAGTTGCGCCGTCATGCTGATTTAAATAGTTTTTATCTTTTAGAAGAAAGCAAAGTGCTGCCTCCGTTTGTAGGCTAGACTGCAATGATCAAACTGTAAAACCTAGGCCCCCTTCCCATAACAAACACTATGCTGACATGTAGTAGCGTGACAATCACCTAACAGCAGTGACAATGGCGGCTTAAAATGTTTTTAAAAACTTTTAGAATTCTTGCAACAAAACACTCATTATTTTCAACCCATTTACTAGAGCTTTAAGTTGAGAACTTGGAGCCAACATTTGCTAAAAACTGTACCTTAGCGTAAGGGAAGCCTAAATTCAAGCCCAAACCATTTTTTTTCTTAAAGGCACCAAGTTCCTATTTGTCACTGCTCCAAGCTCCCAAAAAATTTCTGACGGCTCCCTATTCGCGCCTCTAAACACCTCATACCTTTTTATAACTTTGGTGGAACTGTTTGTTATAGGATTAAAAAAAATTCAAATTCTCACGACAATTTGACTCGTCGCTACCATCCCCGCAATCCCTGCGTCCGTTGCAACGATATTGGATCGGCATACATTGTGGCGTACTACTGCATTTAAACTGTCCCTGCCGGCAATCGTAAATATGTCTTTGTCTTCCTCTAAATCTTTTATCAATTGTTCTTTCTATAAAATTTTTTTTTCACAATGAGTTTATATTTTACCAAAAATATTATTATTATTTACAAAAAATGAATAAAAACAAGAATAAAAATTTATTTTCCACCAAGACACAATTAAAAAAATAAAATTCGAATCATTGTGTTCGAATCATTGTGTTACAAACAAACAAATAGTGTTAATGCAACGCAGTTGAGTTACAATAACAAAAAAACATAACATTTAAACATTATTACACATAATGTCAAAAAAATTCCTGGCTCGCTATAAATAAGAAAATGACCAAAGGCTTTAAATTTAAAGCTTTTTTCTTAGTCATTTGGTGTTCCAATAGAAGTTTATTACAGCTGTAAAATTTTTTTTAAATGACACAATAAAGTAGAGCTAACTTCAGCTTCACTAAGCGAATCCCATTTATTTGTGACTCTATTAAAGAAACTGTATTTCTTACAATTTATTCTGCAATGTTTAACTTTTATCTTTAATGTCCCCTGTTTGGATTTTCATTTAATAGAAAATATTTATCTGGGTATAAATTTACAAAACCACTTTTTTATTGATCAGATAACAGAACTAATATTTTACTACTAAACTATTTTTTAATAAAGAAACAAAAATTTTAAATTCTGGGGGTTTAAACAATTTTTAAAAATTTGTTAATAGTAAAATCAAAACAAAACAAACTATCCCACCAATTAAAAGAGACAATGGGACATTTGTAACTGAAGACTTTGAAAAAGTTGAACTTTTTGGAAATTATTTTGCTTCTGTTTTTACTGATGATGATAATACTTTGCCAAATTTTAATCTACCAAATATTGGAAAGTTGGAGAATATGGTATTTACCACAAAGGTATTTAAGGCCCTAAAAAAGCTCCCAAACAAATTGTCTTGAACACCTGACTGTTTTCCAGCTTACTTTTTAAAACGCTTGTCTACAGTTATTGCTGAACCTTTGGCAATAATTTTTCAGATGTCTTTTGATTTTGGAGAATTACCACTTGATTGGAAAATAGCTTTATTAAACTTACTGTTTAAAAAAGGCACTAAAAGCCTAAAAGAAAATTATCGTCCAATTTCACTTACATCTTTTTCTTGTAAATGGAACAGCTTGTCAAAAAAGAACTTCTTGTCTTTTTCCATATCATTTTATCAAGGTTTCAACATGGTTTTAAAGCAAAAAGTTCTACAATAACACAGCTGTTGGAAACTTTTAATGAGTGGACGCGGGCACTAAAAGATAAATTTCTAATTGATGTCATTTACTTGGATTTTGCCAAGGCCTTTGACACCGTGTCACATCAAAAATTGTTATATAAGCTAGAAAAATATGGTGTTTCTGGTAAATTTTTAAAATAGATAAAAGAATTTTTAGTAGGACAGGAAATTAAAGTTGTAATTAATAACTCAGTATCCAAATCATTTCCTGTAAAAAGTTCAGTTCCTCAGGGTTCTGTTTTAGGTCCATTTTTATTTTTGGTATATATTAATGATATTGTTGATTGTGTTAAGTTCTCACAAATTAGACTTTTTGCAGATGATATAAAGTTGTTTCTAAAGATTACCACATTCAAACCTTGAGACTTTAGCAAGATTTAGATAGAATACACAGCTGGTCACAAGACTGGCAATTGTAGTTATCTAATCACAAATGTGAAGTTCTTCATATTCGAAATCATAGCAAAGAGTTAATTTGTAAATATAAGCTTGGTAATAACGTACTTGCAACTACAGAATTGGTGCGTGACCTAGGTGTTTATATATCCCATGATAATAAATTCTCTAAACACTGTGAAATCACGGCAAAAAAAGCTATGAAAGTGACATCACTAATTTTTAGAACATTCAATTCAAACTCTAGAAATAATTTTCTCAGAGCATATAAGTCCTATGTTAGACCAATTCTGGAGTATGCTAGTGCAGTTTGGAACCCTTATTTACAAAAGGATATAAACATTTTAGAAAAAGTGCAACAAAATTTCACTAGACGTTTGTTTTATAATTGCAAGTTGTTACCTGTTGGTTATGAACATAGACTGAATTACCTAGGTTTAGAAAGATTAAAGGATCGAAGAGACAAAATTGATTTATATGAGTGCTTTAAAATTATACATTGCTTAAACAATTTGCAAGCCAATGACTTTTTTTAATTTTAACCTGCAGCCCACCCGTGGTCATCCATTTAAATTGGCAATTGAAGACTGTTGAAGACAATTATTTTTCAATAAGATACAATTAAAAAAATAAAATTCAAATCATTGTGTTCGAATCATTGTGTTACAAACAAACAAATAGTGTTAATGCAACGCAGTTGAGTTACAATAACAAAAAAACATAACATTTAAACATTATTACACATAATGTCAAAAAAAAGTCCTGGCTCGCTATAAATAAGAAAATGACTAAAGGCTTTAAATTTAAAGCTTTTTTCTTAGTCATTTGGTGTTCCAATAGAAGTTTATTACAGCTGTAAAATTTTTTTAAATGACACAATAAAGTAGAGCTAACTTGAGCTTCACTAATGAAATCCCATTTCTTTGTGACTCTATTAAAGAAACTGTATTTCTTACAATTTATTCTGCAATGTTTAACTTTTATCTTTTTTTTTAAATGTCCCCTGCTTGGATTTTCATTTAATAGAAAATATTTATCTGGGTATAAATTTACAAAACCACTTTTTTCATTGATCAGATAACAGAACTAATATTTTACTATGCATAGTCCATGCATAGTTTAATTCTACTGTTCATCATTTTGTTTTTCTTTTCTTTTTTATCAACAACATCAAATTTGAGACTAAATCGCCGCCAACATAAACTATAATTCTAACAAAATATGAATGTAGCCATTTAAAATGACTTTAAAGGCTTAAAAAGAGCGCTTGTTTAAGTCGGAATTAAATTTCTACAAAAACACAGCTGTTGAAACTTTTAATGAGTGGACGCAGGCACTAAAAGATAAGCTTCTAATTTATGTCATTTACTTGGATTTTGCCAAGGCCTTTGACACCCTGTCACATTAAAAATTATTTTTTTAGATGGGCGGGAAATTAAAGTTGTAATTAATGACTCAGTATCAAAATTATTTCCTGTAAGATTAGCGATAGATTGTCCGCGAGGAAAAAGTAGTTTAAAAATGAAGACAAATTCTATTCAACAAACAAACAACAAACAAAT
>JASAMX010033593.1:0-16063 GCA_030248175.1 Microlaimidae sp. YZB2_3
CATAATTGCTCCCAGCGCCTTCTGGAATTCTTAATCCACTCCTATTTTTACCTTATTTTTGCTTTTTTTGTCCCTTTTTTCCCTTCTTTTTTTCTTTCTTCTCTGCTTGCCCCCCTCCAGTTGAAAAAAAGCCCCCCCCATTTTGGAATTTCCCTCCCAGAAACTGGGGAGGCTGTGCACAGGTCTGAAACTCTATATTAGTGCTAAACAGCTTGAATCAATGATTCAAAATAACTTTGTTCAGAAACTGAACCCCCCTCCTGACCCCCTTCATATTTTAAACTGGCCTACTCTGGGTCAACCCCCACCCCCTTAAAGCTTGGGGGTACAGATCATAGGTGAGAAAGGGGGGCAGGGTGGGGTCCACCCCCCTAGCGTCGTAATTTTAGGAACCTCCTCCCCATAAACAAAAATCCAGGGCCCCCTCCCTCCAAATTTCCGAATTTTTTACCCCTAACCCCCCACCTCTAGAATTTAAAATCTGACACCCCACCACCCCCCTCGGGAAAATTTTAAGTACTTTTTTTATACTAAATTTTGTTCCAAAAACGTGAATTTTTAACACATATTCATGTTTTTACACCCTTTTAACACCAGAATATCGCTTTTTATTCAATAAAATGCGGTATTATCCTATTAAAAGAACACTTATTAAAGTTATTATGGTGTAAAACTGTTTTGCTTTGGACACCGGACCCCACCTAACCCCCCTCTAGATTTCAAAATTTTGCACCCCAGGTCAACCCCCTAGAAAGCTAGGGGGCTCCAGACCCCCTCCTAGAATTCAAAATTTGATTTACCCTGAGTAACCAACCCCCCTAGCTTCCCCAACTGTTCTCACCTATGGTACAAAGTACAAACTCCCCTCTGGAACCCCCTCCTAGCTTTAAAAAGGCCATTTACCCCAGGTAGCCACCCCCCCCCCCCAACTTGCCGGTTCATGCTCATGTATGAAATTTGATTTGAGCAGTTTAAAAGTTAATGCACATTGTAAAACATCATTATAACCAAAAAATGAACATGTAGACGTTACTTATTTTTTGATTTAAATTTTAACCATAAGGAGCTATCAGCCCATTTTAACTGAAAAAATTACCTTTTTTGTAATGTTCAATTTATGATATTAAAAAAATTTGAAGTGAATCAATAAAATAAATTAAAACTAAGTTTTAACATTGCTAAAAGTCTACAAAAATTCAAAACTATTTTTAAAAAAAATGAATTTTAAAAGTCACATGGATAACCAAAAACATGAACAAAACTGGTTTAGCTTTAAACGCTAATTTAAACTTATTTTTGCAGCGATTTATCATTCCTAAGCCTAAGAAAACACAAAAATCAAGTAAAAATGTTATTGATTTTTATCAAAATAAGTTGTTTTTGAAGAAAGCGAATTTTTTACAATTGAAATTTAGTGGTAAATTAAACTATATTTTAGCCCCTGAAAAAATAAGTATTTTTTTATTTAATTGCCTGACATTGTGTAATATAAAAAATAATACTATTTTGATTAAAGGTTTAGTCAAAAAATTTTCAAAATAATACAAATTGTACATGACAAAAAGGGTATTTTTAGGTTAAAATTAGCTCCTCATAACTTTTTTTGAAAAGTTTAATACCCAAAAATAGCCTTAAAATAAGGTCTACAAGCTCAATTTAGGGTATAAAGTTGATTTATAAAAGTATTTTACTTTTAAATTAATCAAATCATATTTTGGTACACAAATGGAACTTGAACCAATAAATTTCATAATTAGCCTTAAAAATAGGTTCACATGTTCAATTTAGGCTATAAATATTTTTACAAGTATTTTACATTTGAATCGGTCAAATTGAGAATTAATGCATGCAAGGTACCACTTGCTCTTGCACCATAGTTATTGAATTCATTTTAAATATAACAATATTTTAAATTTGAAATAAATTGTTAATTATAAAAACACACTAAAACAGTATACAAAAAAACTATATTGCCGAGTTTTTTAGGCTATTGATTAGTTTTTTTGCTAAAAAGTTTTATTAAAATTATGTTAATTCAAGAATTGAATTTTGTTTATTTAAAATACCCATTCATAAATGGAAACAACACATATTAAACAATGGAGGCAAAAAAAATTTTTTAATTTTATTTTTCCCAAGTTATTTTGTACAAAGAGTTTATCTGCATGTGTTCAATCCTCAGTTATACACGCAAATAAATAAAGTAAACAATAAATCTACCTTTTTCTGTTCACTTTGCGATGTTTCTGCAGCTTTTTGATGTTCTGCTGCTTTCTCACTTTCCTAAAATCCAATTTTCCACTTAAATACAACCTTCAAATAACGTGTATTTTGTAACATGTGACCAAAATCACACACAACAATTTCCCAGCCGATTTGCCAACTCAGACTTATATACTTTCCATACCAAAAATCAATAATTGGCAGCGTCCTATTCTTTAGACTAATGGCGGCCTCTTTTTAATCCTGCAGAGAATAGCACCTCACTTCATTGAATCATATGTAAATTTTCTTTCCTTCAATTTTAAATGTTTTAGATAAAATTCTTGCTCCTAAAAAAACGTTTTTTACTATTTTTCGCTAAAACATTTTTTACTTTGCATTTTAAGAATTTAACTGTTTTTTTTTAATCAGAACTTTACAAAGTTCTTCTGATTTACGCATAAATGTGCGATAGCGGTACAAACTACAGAGTAAAACTTTTTATAATCGATTTTGACTTCTTGTAAAAACTTACCTCCTGTCCTCAACAACTCACAAAATTTATTTCCGGTGGTTCAGGAGATATGAATCCATCAAAGTTAACAGGTTTTTTTGTGATTTTGTACTTTGAAAAAATTTTTAAATGAGTATAATAATTTAAAACTTACAAATGATGCAATCAAAGACTACTTATTTTGTTGATATCTAGGCTCTAAAGATTGAAGTAGTACTGGTTGAAATATTGCGTTTACCGTAAAATTTATGGCATAACTCATTAATTATTTATTCATAATCATCATTCATGATTTTAGTACAAAAATAGGGCGGAGCTTTTCTAGCAAAAATCCGCTCTTTTTGCTAGTTTTCTCGCGCTGCGATTTTTAACACAGTGTTAGTTTTCTCGCAGTGGCGACTACGATTTTTTGCACTCAAAACTGCTTTATTCGCACTGCGAGTCTGACTGCACAACAAAAAAAAACAAAGCGAAGCAAAAATTCTATGTTCAAATAAATAAAATCTTTTTTTTTGGACGTTAAGATGTCAAAAGTTTTTAGTTTTAATAAAATAAAGTAACTTTCCAGTTTTAAAATAGAACAAAATTCAAAGTTAATGTTTTTTTCTCAAAGTTTACTCACTACCAGCGTCTGTATTTTTTTGTTGTGCAGCCAGACTCGCAGTGCTAAAATAATCGCGCATAAACCAGTAGGGTAGTGCATTTAATTTCGGCACTTTTCCCAATTGGGCATTTTTGATTTTGGACTATATTTTTGGTAATCCTGGACGGAATACGACATTTGATAGCTCAAATGAAAGCTAATTATATGTAGATGACTGTCGTGAGCTTTTTAATTGTTATGCTATGATATTTTCATGTGAAATTGTGTGATTTATGAAAAATAAAATTGTTACTCGTTTTTAGAACATGGGCATCTCATGATTACGCAATAAATTGGTTTAAAAATTAAACTGTCGTAAAATTTAGTCTATTTTCCGAATTTTCAGTCCCCGTGGTTCTACGTTGCGTCTGTGGTGAGCAATCGTTATAAAATAAAATAGTGTAATTTCGGCACACATATTGCTGTAGGTAAAAACGGTTGAATTAAGTGGTCGGGTGTTAAATTGTAGTTGTAAATAGTAAAAGACAACGTGAAATGTGTAGGGGTCATAGCACTGCACTTAAACTCGATTAAGGGGGTCCTTTTAAAAAGTGCCGAAATTAAATGCACTTTTTTCCCAAATTTTGCTCATTTTGATACCATTTGGGATTTTAGCTGTAACTTTTTGCCAGTTACACATTGAACAAAAAATAGAAGCTTAAATTAAAAAAACTGTCTGGATATAATGATAGGTTTTTAAATTTTTGAAAATGATGATTTTTTGACTGAGAAACAATCGATTGTTTGTAAAGTGCCGAAATTAAATGCATACATTTAATTTCGGCAATTTTCCATTTTTTTAAAAACTAATTTCATCAAGTAAAAAAACTACTTTCGAAACTATTGTGACGAAACGCAGTATCGTAAAAGCTTCAAAATGAGTTATCAAACATGAAAATCGGGCCATACAGTGAAAAGTTACATTGGAAAAACAAAAAAGTGCCGAAATTAAATGCACTACCCTATTGTGTGCAAAATAAATCAGTCCCCACTGCAAAAAAACAGTGTTAAAAATTGCAGCGCGAGAAAACTAGCAGAAAATGGCGGATTTTTGCACAAAAGATTGTTAGTGCGACTTTTCTAGCAAAATTGTGGTCAAAAATTTAGTGTACAGTCGGACATTCTTTTGACTTTTATATTTTTGAATTAAGGTATCAACAAAAACTAAAAATTTACCGCTTTTTTGAGCAAATATTTTGAAATACAAGTTGCCCGTGTCAGCCATACGGCTGACAAATAAATTTTCATGTATTTTTTCAGATTCACTTGCTAACTTTTTTCAAAATTCAACCCTTTTATATTTTCTGGACGCAAGGTTTGTACTGATACGTAATTTAGTCTAATTTGTTTTGTGGTTGGGAAGAAGGGTCCTTCCCTTTTTGGTTATGTGTTGTCCAGCATAAGGATGTCCATGTTAATTTTCTTTATTTCAACCTCCTTATGAAGATACGCTTTGAACTATAAGCTTTTCAATGATATCTGATTAAGTCCATTTTTTTGTTATTGGAGAGGAAAGTCCATCCCCATTTTTGTAAAAGTTTTTTGTCCAGCATAAATTATGTAAATGTCCATGCTATTTTTTATATATTCAAAACTCAAAAACATAATATTCTGGCTTTCATTGACTAATTCTAACCAATAAGTTTAAGCCAATTTGAAGACAAAAAATTTCTCAACTTTTAAAGTCCATAGGGCCCCTTTTTGTGAAAATGCGTTGTCCAACCTAAAAGTTTGTGTTTTTAAAGGAATATCAAAAATTAGCGCATTTGGTACAAGTTATTTCAAATTAAAATTTTAGGGGGTTTCTGCAAAAAAAACTTTCGATCTTTTTTTAATTTTCAATTTCTTTTCATTTTTTTATTTTCGAAAATTTATTGTTGTTTATTGATATATTTTTGTACTTTTTTGAAACAAAAAAATAAATATTATTGCAAAAACAAAATGCCAATCAAAATATAAAAAAACACGAAAAAATTATTTAAACAGCAAGGTGATTATTTAAATTTAATATGTTTACAAAATTTATTCAAAAAACCTTGCTTAGTACATAATATTCCGCAAACAAATTCTTAGAAAATAATATTTTGATTTCCGTTCAATTGTAATTTTACCTTTTATAAAGATGACCAAATAAGTTTATTCAATTATCCGTTTGAGCTAGTTTTATGAATTGGTTCTTTGATATCACAAAATTAGTAAGTAACAGAGGAATTTAATACTCTTTGATAATTAAGTTTATGATACTTATTATCTTGTGTGTTATTTGTGATTTTTTTAAAAATTTATCTTTTAATTCCACGTTTTTATTAAACATTATTTTATCTACCTTTTGCCTTTAGCCTTTAGGGAGGCCCTGTGCCAGGGGGCCATGGCTCCCCTCCCCTTTCTGGGTTCACGGAGAAAAAATTTAGAAAGGGGGAGATAGGTTCAGGGGTGGTGGGGGGAGGAGAGTAAAAAGGAAGGAAACCCTCTGTCTCTATCTACTTCCTTTTTAGGGGATGCCAGTATTTGGATTCTTTAAAGGAGTTAAGGGGTTAAATGAGTGGAAATAAGGGATAGAGATAAACTTAAAGTTTTTAAATGTTAAATTTATATTTAAATCCAGAGGTTCAATTTGACTTTTAAAATAGATTTTTTATAAACATACTTATGGTTTACATGTTGTGTTGTTTGTTAGTTTCATGATACTAGGAAAAACTTTAAAAGTTCGCTTTTAGTTTTCAAAATAAGTTTGCGATAAAATTAACCTGCATAATATCTTGAACCTTTTTTTTAAATAATTGCTAGTGTTCCCCAAACCAATCTCACATTTTTAATACAAAAACCTGCCTTAAATTGAATTTAAATAGATATTTTTAAGCCGCAATTTTGCTCATAATGCTAAATTTAAAAAAAATCCGCTTCCTGCGAAAAGCTACGATTTTTTTTACTGTAATCATATTATTTACTTGGATTTTTTTTTTCAAAAAACTCATACTGCACAAAAACTTTTATTTTTTACCTCTAAACCCAGCCACTGAAGAAGAACCGTGGTAATAAAACAGGTGCTGCAAGCAGCCAGAGCGGTAAGAAAAGCAGTGATCGGTAGATAATGCAGATTGGGGCAAACTTGCAAAACTAGAATACCCAGACTGTTTCCGAAAAGTCCTGACACGCAAAATACCGGAATGCAGGCCTAAATTAAAAATTTCCTTATATGTAATGTAGTCATTTGTGGAAAAAGTATGACATTTCGTAATAATATTTAAAATGCCGCACTAGACAATTTTTTAAATATGGAAAATTGGCTTTTTTGGCCATATATTACGCGTTATATGAATTGCCGTAAAAGTAGTTGAATATATAATCCAAGAGAATATCCAACTGTACACTAACTTTGTGACCAAAATTTTGCTAGAAAAGTCGCACTTTCAAAATTTTGTGCAACTTTTCTTGCAAAATCAATTGTTGTGTTTTGAACTTCTGAACTTGGTTTGCAAACGCATTTCAAAAAGGTAGTGAGTTTAAATTACACCACATGGTTGTGAGATTACATGTTGTGAGAAACCTTTTGGTTATGATATTGGTCGTCACCCTCCCAGACTGCAATTATAGGCGTAGTTATCGCCAGAAGCAATATGAATAAACAAAAAAATATTGGAGAAAATTTTAAAACAAACATATAAAAATACATTTTTTTGAGCTGCCCAAAAGATTTTATTGCTCAGGACACTTTATTGCCGAAGAAATACCCACTCCAACAAAAACTATTTTTAGTCGGATAAAAAATCCAAATGAAAAATCATATGGTACTAAAAAACTAAGAAAATCAAAATAAAATTTTTTTATTTAAAGTTTTTTCGTACATTGTGGCCTAGTTCACATCGAATTGACAAGAAACAAGCGACAAATGACAATTAAACGGTGTAAACCTGCGGCGAACGTGTTGTCGCTTGCAGCTGTTAGGTGTTGTCTAAGGCTTTAAGGTAACACTTCTAATAATATTTAAAATATAATATATAGTAAAAGTGTTTTTCGTTTTATTTCTGTTTCATCCGTCAAAAAATAATTTTATTACAAAAAGGATCCTTTTTAATCGCCTAAGTATATTTTTTTCTAAACATATTTACTAAAGTTAACACAGGTGATATAGTATTTTTATGCTTAGTTCTTCTATTATTTTTGAAGTCTTAAAGCTTGTATTCAGTATAACTAGAAGTATTGTGTAGTAAAATTCAAACATATTCTTTCTATTTATATTTCTCAGCAAAATAACTTCATATACCTGAAATAACCACCAAATACCAGGACCTTCGACCATTTTCATAACGAAAGTTACGTTTTCGTCAGAATTATTTTGCATCATTGAGTCTTTTTAGTTTATGTTATTGTAAAAACATAAATATTAATGCTGGTTTGCCGCCATTTATTTCAATTGAATCCTAAAATACAGCAGTGATACCAAAACGTTGTAAAAAGAAAACTCAAAAATTGGTAGGGGTCTTAGCAAGAATTTTGAACCATCAGAAAATTTAAGGAACTTGGAGCTGCGAAAATAGGCACTCGGAAGGAAAACTAAGATTGTAGTTTGGGTATTAATTTGAGGCTTAGGAATAAGTTTTAGCTATTTCAAACGCTTGGCTTTGAGTTCCTCAATTGCGGTTTGAAGTTCCAGCGCTAAGTTCCGTCGGTTGCAATAAATTTATATCTAAAAATTGAATTCAATTTATATTACGCAACGGGTTGAATTTGACATTGTTTTATTTTACCAATTAGTACAAAACAAAAAATATTTATATTTCCTACGTAAGTTCAATTTAAAATTCATACTTTGTGCGTTAAAAATTGGTCATTAAGTTTTATATAACCTATTAAGTTATTCAATTTTATTTTTCAAGCTTATTTGTTTATGAAAAAGTTTGAAAAACATTGTTTTAATTAAGAAAAAATATCAAGAAAATCAAAACAAAAAATTAGTTATGTATAATTATGAGAAAAGAGTTTATTAAAATAACAATACAGCAAACAGTTTAAAAACTAAAAAAATCAAACATTTTTTATCACGTAATCACGTAATTTTTCAACTCGTTTTTCGTAAATAAACGTCAATTCGTTTTTGTTAAATCCAGAATTATTATTTTCAATTTCCAAGAAAGAAGAGGCTAATATTAATATTTTTTAATAATAACAATAAAAATATACCTACTTTTTACAAAACAATTTATAACTAGCGCTAGAACGCTACAAAACATTTTTCATGGGTAGTTCACCATTTTTTGAGTTAAATCTTAAAAAATCTAATAAATTAACGTTTCAGTCACACATTACATCATCTATATATAAACGTAATGTGAGTGTGTGTGTGTGTGTGTGTGTGTGTGTGCGTGCGTGTGTGTGTGTGTGTGTGTGTGTGTGTGTGTGTGTGTGTGTGTGTGTGTGTGTGTGTGTGTGTGTGTGTGTGTGTGTGTGTGTGTGTGTGTGTGTGTGTGTGTGTGTGTGTGTGTGTGTGTGTGTGTGTGTGTGTGTGTGTGTGTGTGTGTGTGTGTGTGTGTGTGTGTGTGTGTGTGTGTGTGTGTGTGTGTGAGTGTGTGTGTGTTGTGTGCGTGCGTTCGTGCGTGCGTGCGTGTTTGTGTGTTGTGTGCGTGCGTACTGTGTGTGTGTGTATGTGCGTGTGTGTGTGTGTGTGTTGTGTGCGTGCGTTCGTGCGTTCGTGCATACGTGCGTGTGTGTGTGTTGTGTGCGTGCGTACGTGCGTGCGTGGGCGCATGTGTGTGTGTGTGTGTGTGTGTGTGTGTGTGTGTGTGTGTGTGTGTGTGTGTGTGTGTGTGTGTGTGTGTGTGTGTGTCTGTATGTTCCCTAACTCCTCCCTAACCACCCAACGGATTAAGGTGAATGAGGTATCGTTGGAAAGCTTAACCCCCATAAAATGTCGTAAGGGGGTTGAAAGCTTGAAACAACTTACATGGACATCTTTATACGGGACAACACGTTTTCACCAAAGGGGGACCCTGGATTTTGGAACTTAAAAATTTTTTTGATTCAGAATGGGCTCAAACTTATTGGAAAGAGTAATTAGGCAATGTAAAGCCTGGATATTATGATTTTTGGAAAAATGAACATGGACATCTTTATACTGCACAACGTTTTTTTAACTAAACGGAGGGATGACCTTTCTTCTCAACCACAAAAGGGATTGGGCTAAATGAGATATCATTGCAAAGCTTACAGACAGGGGAATATCATAAAGGGGTTGAAATTTTAAAAAAATTGCATGGACATCTTTAGATTGGACAACCAATTTTCACAAAAACGAGGTCTTATGCACTTTGCAAGTTTAAAAAAAATTTTGTCTTTGAATTCGATCAAACTTATCGGTTAGAGTGATTAGTCAATGGAAAGCCAAAATATTTATTTGGAAAGATAAACATGGACATCTAAATACCGGACAACATATTTTCGCTAGAACTGAGAAAGACCCTACTCTCCAACCGCAGAACGGATTAAGCTAAATGAGATATCATTGCAAAGATCACGGTCTGGAAAATTTCATAATGAGTGCTGAATATATAAAAAAACAACAAGAACATCTACATCTTTATGCTGGACAAGAAATTTTCACAAAAAAGGGGATGGACTTGCCTCTCCAACCACAAATAGATTGTGCTAAATGAGATATCATTGAAAAGTTAATAGTTCGGGGAGTATCTTCAAGGCGGTTGAAATAAATAAAATTAACATGGACATCTTTATGCTGGACAACACATTATCACCAAAAAGGGTACGGACCGTCTTCCCAACCACAAACCAAATTGGACTAAGCAAAGTCTCATTACAAACCTTGTAGTCCAGGGAATATCATAGAAGGATTGAATTTTGAAAAAAGTTAGCAAATTAATCAGAAAATTTATATACAGGAAAAATTATTTGTCAGCCGTATGGCTTACACGGGCTACTTGTTTTTTAAAAAATCCGTTACCGAAATACGTCTTTAAAAGTTGTAATATTATCGCTAGAGCACATGTACTTTTGTGCAGACTCTAAGTTCAATAATCTATTTGGTGCATGTTCAATAATGGTGGTTAATTGTAGGTTTATCTCCTTAGGGTCTAGAAATTCTGCAAATTATAGACTATTTTCAGTTTGTAATTTTTTGCGATAAATTTTTAAAAAATACCCGTTCAATTATTGGTAAAAAAATATTTTAACGCAAAAAATGTCTGACTTCTGTACACTAAAGTTTTGAACAAAATTAAAGTTTTAGCTATAAAAGTTTTTTTATGCGCAAAATGTATTTTTTGTTATGCAGAAATAATCAAAGAAAGTCGCAATATTTTCGCAATAAGACTAACACTGCGTTAAAAACTTCTGTGCAGGAAAACTAACAAAAAATGGGGGATTTTTGTCAGAAAAATCGGACAAAGTTGCGCATTGGCGACTTTTCAAACAAACATGTATTATATATTCTTGTTAGTAACAATAATTAAAAGAAGAAAATAAATTTAATTTTTGACAATTCTGACTGACTTATTTTAGCACCTTTTTAGCGAGGTGGATTGTGTTGCAATCTTTCAAAAAGTTGGCTCTAATATTAATAAATGGAAGAATAATAAGAAGATGATTTTAAATGAATTTTAAGTTTACATTGTTTACAATGTTATTATAAAAGCGTCACCGCAGGGCTTTTTTCGCCTTGTGTCAGTTCCACGCGAACAGTTAACAATTTTTAAGCAATAGACCAAAGTCACATAAGAAATATTAAAAAAAAAATAGAAAGTGTCGAATCACCTCAATTTTTTGTTGGAAAACAGCAGAAAACTACTCAACGTACCATTACTGAACTGAACATCATACGGAACAACCAATCAGCTGCGCGCTAACTACTGTAATCCAAATTAAACCACATCGTATGCAAAGTATACCTTACGTGACTTTTGTCCATTGTCAAAACACAGAGGAAAAATGAGCTTTATTTTTGTTTTTAATTTTTTGATACTATGATACTGAAGCGGTTGCGAAAATAAAAGAAATTAACCGCGGAGTCCGCGGGGGCCTTCTGCTGTTGTTAGTTGTTGCACGATTTAAAAGACTTACAAGACGATTTACAAAACTACTTCATTGTCACTGAAAAGCTTTTATTGAGTGATCAGAAGATTTATTTTATTGGCTAAACAATCCTAGTTGATCTCGATGATTTGCAGTGTTGAATGAAGTATCTAACAATAAAACTTTTAAGCTTTCAACAGTAATGCTCAATAATAAAGATTAAAATACATATTTTAAAAATTATTTGTTAAAATTTTGAAAAAAAATGCCAATTTTTTAACTACTTTTTATATATTTTGTGAAAAGGCGGGAATTCAAAAAATCCTGCGTTCCGATTCGTTTTTTTATACGTTATACATAAACGCACAATATTAATTCGTTTTTTTATGTACCCATAAAAGTTTAAAAAATTAGCCAGATATATTTCAACAATAGGAATTTTCTAAACTTTTATTTTGATCAATAAATGGATAATAACGAGTCACATTATAAAAAAAAGTGGCTCCTACCAAAGTTTCGCAATTATCCGCTTTTTAATGATCCTAAGTTTGTTTTTAATTAATCAATTTTAAGATATGAGCATTCGAATAATAGGAAGATAAACAAAAAAACAAGATGAATATATGAATTATAAAATTTACCCATTTTCTATTTATGGTTACCGCACTGCCGTGGGCTTAAATTGTCCTGTGGCGCGCCACGATAAAAAGCGTCTAAAATCAAAATCTAGTAAATACCAAAACAATTCAAAGTTTTAATTAAGACATATGATTTGTTTCAACTCGAAGGCTTTCAGGAAGCGTCAAATTTAACAAGCAAAAGTTTTTTGCATACAATCTATGAACAAAAATTAATTTGAAATAATAAGACTTCGTGTGTTTTTTTCCTAAAAAGATAAATATTTCCAAGAAAACATGAAAATTAATTAGTTATTAATTAAATTATATGTATTCTTAATATTTCAAACAATTATGAAAATAATACACTAGCAAAAATAAACTTCGATAATTCTGTAAAAAACAAAATTTGAATTATTTAGTACAAATTTAAAATAAAATTAAACAAACGATCTTAATTTACAATAATCCTTTTTTTATTTTGATTAAGGTTTGAGCCTTTTACAAATAATTTGAAATAAACTCCTACACATTTTTTATTAAAGTTAAAATATGTTTATTTAAAGTATCTTAAATTCGGCCAGCCTCAATTTTGGCCACCGGCCTTATTTTTGCCATATGCAAAGTTGTTAAATGAACTGCGTTGCGTATTTCTAAATAGATGATATAACGACCTATCTAGTCATACGCAGTTTATTTTATATAACAAGTAGCCCGTGTCAGCCATACGGCTGACAAATAATTTTTCCTGTATATATTTTTCTGATTAATTTGGTAACTTTTTTCAAAATTCAATCCTTCTATGATATTTCCTGGCCTGCAAGGTTTGTAATGAGATTTTGTTTAGTCCAATTTGGTTTGTTATTGGGAAGACGGTCCGTACCCCTTTTGGTGATAATGTGTTGTCCAGCATAAAGATGTTCATGTTAATTTTATTTATTTCAACCGCTTTATGAGCATACTCCCCCAACTATAAGTTTTTCAATGATATCTCATTTAGCCCAATCTTTTTTGTGGTTGGAGAGGCAAATCCATCCCTTTTTTTGTGAAAATTTCTTGTCCAGCATAAAGATGTAGATGTTCATGTTGTTTTTTTATATATTCAGCACTCATTATGAAATTTTCCAGACTGTAATTTTTGGAACGATATCTCATTTAGCTTAATCCGTTCTGCACTTGGAAAGTAGGGTCTTTCCCCGTTTTAGCGAAAATATGTTGTCCAGTATTTAGATGTCCATGTTTATCTTTCCAAAAAAAAAATTTTGGCTTTCCATTGACATTGACCGTTTTATGACATTCCGGACAATGTAAGCTTTGCAATGATATCTCATTTAGCCCAATCCCTTTAACGACATTCCCTGGGGTATAAGCTTTTCAACGATACCTCATTCACCTTAATCCGTTGGGTGGTTAGGGAGGAGTTAGGGAACACACAGACAGACAGACACGCACACACACGCGCGCACACGCACACGCACACGCACACGCACACGCACACGCACACGCACACGCACACGCACACGCACACGCACACGCACACGCACACGCACATGCACACGCATACGCACACGCACACGCACACACGCACACGCACACATACACACACACACACACACACACACACACACACACACATTACGTCTATTTATATATAGATTTTGCCCATGGCAAAAATAACAACTGGTGGCTGATATTAAGGCTGTCTGAATTTCAGTTAGTTACCCTATATGAAAAACTTAGATAAAATGTATGGTTTTATTTTAATTTTAAAAATTTAGCGTCATTTTGGCATATGCTAAGTTATTTAAAAATAAAATTTTAGAAGGATTTCTTCAAAAAAGTTTTTGGTGTTCGCTTGAGTTTTTTTCATTTGACGGTTTCTGATGGCATTCAAGAACCCAAATTTCGTCAAGAAACTTCAAATCAAAAGCTAAATTTTTTTGCATAAATACCGTTATAGATTTTACTTAGAAATAATTTGGCATGCTCTAAAAACCGCTAAGCTTTTGATAATACTTTGAGACTGCAAATTTGTAAAATTAAAAGTTTTTTATACGTGAAGAATCGTCATAGCGTTCATATTTAATCATTCGGAGCGGCTCAAACAAAAAGGAATGTAAAATAAACGTTTTATTAACGTTTGAATGCAAAGTTTTAGCACATTTTTTATTACACGCTTCTTAAGACGACAAGAATTGTTAAGAGTAAGAAAATATTTGATTATGTGTTATATAGTTGTTCTACAGTATGTAGGTAAAAAAATCCACAGTGGGATTTTTCATCAGGGAGAAATAATTACTACATAAAATAATTTAAAAATAACATAAAATAGTCTTGTGAAATAATTTACTTGTTGAATAACCTACATAAAAAAAACCAAAAAAGACAGTAAACTACAAGCAAGTATCAGTGAAAAAAGAATATCGTACTCTGTCGATTTTCAAAAATACAGTAAATTATCAATTTGTTTCAAAATAATCTTGCGTTTATTAAGGTACAGTCCAAAAGATTTTTTTACCTGTCTCATTGAGTTTTTTTATGATCATTTGATTTTTCCCTCATCGTATAACAAGAACATTTCAGATTTATTTATACGCAAATCATACATAAATATTTCAGTCACGCATGGAGATTAATTACATAGAAATTTAAATTAGCTAATGGATTCAATAATCCCGAAATTAGAATAAACTATGTACTATTTTCTCTGCGCTTGTGTTTATAAAGATTAATAAAAACACCTTTCTGATCAAAATGATTACAGATATTTTTAGCTCTATTTAACAAAAAAATATGATTGATTAAGAAATCTAATCGATTCTACACCAATCGAACTCGTTTACCGAAACCGCCGGTTCCTGATCAATTCATGGGTCTCCCATAATTAATAATTTGCATACGATGTCGTTTAATTTGCATGAACAAGGTTCGCGCAGCTGATTGGACGTTATGATAAATTAGATTTCAGTATTTCTTACGTGCTCTTCCAATCAAAGAATCAAGGGGATTTAAAAGTTGCGAACAAATTCTTCAGACCTTAATCTTACTTGCATGAGATTCAAGAATAATTTGAGACCAACTTACACTCGCTTAGTAAAAATTGCCCTAAAAGCCTTTTTTCTGAATATTCTCTAAATAATAGCTCCAATCTTCGCAATAACAAAAGTGATGCTATTTTTACATCACTTTTGCTTAATGGATTATACCTAAATTTCAACATATTTAACACTGGTTCACAACAGAATGGCAGCCGGCAGCTGATAGTGAACGTCCACATTTACATCATTACACCGTCATTGTTACTGCGGTGTGAACGGTGTGCGCTGTGCATCATTTATCAGCTGTCATTACGGTGTAAACCAGCCTTTAGAAGTCCACGAATCACATATTTCGTGGTGGATACACAAAATTTAAATATTTTTAGGCATGTTTTTATGTTTTGCACTTGTTAAAATAGGATTTACCTATAAACAATAATGATTAATAATGTCGATTATTAACCGGAACTAAGATTGAGTGGATTTGTTAAAATTGATTTTTGCTTAATTTTTTAGGATTATGGATATTTCTAATTATTATCCTTATCATCATGCGTCTAATAACATTAAAACAATCTAATTAAAATTTCACTGATGTACAAAAAATGAAACAAAAAATAACAAACTTGAATATAAACATAACCTATTCAGAACGCAGGTTTTAGTAGGACACAGGTCACAAAAAACACAAAATAATACTGTTATTTTACAACTATAGGCAAATAAAATCTAGCTGACCGCGATATTTGCAGTAGTGAATCGATTATTTAACAACGAAAACATTAAAAATGTTTCACTAAAGCGGATTAATAACAAAGATTAAAAACTGTATTTTAACAAGAATACATGAAAATTAATTAATAAAGAAAAGAAGAATGAGAAATGAAGAACAAATACGGGCTATGTGTGGATCCAACCTAAATGCATACGTATGCATATGTTTATATGCATACGTATGCATATGTTATGCATACGTATGCATAAATTCATATGCATACGTATGCATATTTTTTTAGTTATATGCATA
>JASAMX010033594.1:0-17787 GCA_030248175.1 Microlaimidae sp. YZB2_3
ATAGTAGCAAAAATATATAATACTTTATATTATATTAAGGAAAAATATGACACTCAGTCTCAGAAGCGAAATAATTTGGTGCCATTTTTTGAGCACTGCCATTAACTGTTGTGCGCATAAAATGGCAAAACAACTGTTCTTATTGAGGCATGTGTCGTGTAAATGGGCACTGCTAAAAATGTAGCAGTGTTTTCGCGCATATCCTAACATGCTAAACTCGAACGCACTGCATTTTGAAGTACACTGCACTTTTTTGGCAATCTTGTGCGCATATATGCGCATATACTGCACATGAAATAGCACAACCGCGGGAGACAAAAAAATAAACCCACTAAAAACTACTACTTTGTTTGCACACTGTACACAAAATACAAACTTTTAGTATAGACATACAAAAATAAAATCCAATGCAATACATAAATAGATCTTTTTGTGTATTGCATTAGATTTTATTTTTGTATGTCTATACTAAAAGTTTGTATTTTGTTCACAGTGTGCAAACTAAGTAGTGCTTTTTTAGTGGGTTTATTTTTTTGTCTCCCGCGGTTGTGCTATTTTATGTGCAGTATATACGCATATATGCGCTCAAGATTGCTAAAAAAGTGCAGTGTTCTTTAAAATGCTGTGCGTTCGCGTTAGCATGCCAAGATATGCGCAAAAACAATGCAACTTTTTGAACAGTGCTCATTTACACGACACATGCCTCAATAAGAACAGTTGTTTTGCCATTTTATGCACACAACAGTTAATGGCAGTGCTCAAAAAATGGCACCAAATTATTTCGCTTCTAAGACTGAGTGTCATATTTTTCCTTAATATAATATAAAGTATTATATATTTTTGATAGTAGTATCATTTAAAGGTAAACAATTGGGATATATATTTTTACTAATATTTAAGAATTGAGGACAATTAATCACACATATGTCATCAACGTCTCTTATGGAAGTAGATAATATAGTGCGCTCATGAGGATTTGCTTTTAAGTAACTAAATTCCATAAAGGACAATGCTAGATCGGCGATTTGCGGTGATGCATTGCCCCCCATTGGAATGCCGGATTTCTGTTTAAAAATAACATTGGCAAATTTTAAATAGCAATTATCTACCACAATTTAATAAGATTTTTGATTTCGTCTATTGAGAAAGTATTTTTATAGATAATATTATTATCCACATAGAAGGTATTATAATATCCTACTGCTAGATATTGTTTTTTGGCGTTTTTAAATAGAAGATCAATGAGTTTAAAGATATTATCAAAAATAATATGATGCTCAAAATTAATATACTAGCCTTGAAAAATGCTCTAAGAATAGAGCAGGAAAAAGGGGCGATTTTTCCCCGGGCGTATGTTTAGACAGAAAAGATGTAGACTAGTCTGAGATGGACATTATGTGGACTATAGGAAATTTGCATTTGATTTGGCCAGCTGCCCACTAAATAAAAATTTCTACGATATGATAATGATTTGTTTATATATTGATCTAATCACACAGCACTGTTGCATTTTTTTAGTTTGATGAAATGTCAATTGAAAAAATCATACTCACAGCAATCTTTGACAAGCGCGAAATCGCCACTTTTTCAATTAGAAGGTTATATTTGTATGTGTAAGAAACAACTATAAATTTGAAAAAGTGGCGATTTCGCGTTTGTCAAAGATTGCTTTGAGTATGATTTTTTCAATTGACATTTCATCAAACTAAAAAAAAATGCAACAGTGCTGTGTGATTAGATCAATATATAAACAAATCATTATCATATCGTAGAAATTTTTATTTAGTGAGCAGCTGGCCAAACCAAATGCAAATTTCCTATAGTCCACATAATGTCCATCTCAGACTAGTCTACATCTTTTCTGTCTAAACATACGCCCGGGTAAAAATCGCCCCTTTTTCCTGCTCTATTCTTAGAGCATTTTTCAAGGCTAGTCTACCACTTTTTTTGAATTAAATTAAAAAATAGCCTAATAAACTATAGTTTTAGCTGCGCAATGACATATGTTTATAATCATTCCATTGCCGAGATAAAATAAAAAATAATAATAAGAAGAAGATGAATTTAAATTACAAAATTAACCCACGTTGTTTAATTATAGTTAGTGCGGTGCAGTTGCGCTCCAGACAAAGTTTACCTACGTTCTCTAAATATAGTTGGCGCGATGCCGTGCGCCAATGATTGCAATTATAATTTTTAAAGTAAAAATAATAATAATAATAATAAGATGATGAACATGAATAACAAAATTTACTCACGTTCTCTAAGTATAGTTGGCGCGGTGCCGTGGGTTAAATTGCAGTTGGCACCCCGCACCACCGATGATTACCGGCGCGTGGCGCTCCCGCGCCACCGACGCTTATTATTATTTTTTAATAAATAAAACTTTGAATTAATTTTGTCATCAGTAATGCAAGAATTAAAAAAGTACTCTGTTGTTTTTGCCGTTTTCCGCGCGGTTGAAGCAGATGGCGCTGGGAACTGGTGCCGTTTCTGCCACCAATTAAAACCGGTCTGCTATTTTTGTGCGGTTTTTATGAGGGGATGTTGGTTGTCTGCTCTGTACAATCCTTATTGTTGCCAAAAGGCTGTTATTGTGCGGTTGGGAGTTTTTATTTGTCTATTTTTCAATTTTTTTATTTTGATCAATAAATCGATAACAAGGACCTAAATGAAAAAAGTGCTTCCTAAGAAAGTTGCGTAATTCCTTCTTCTTTCTAATGAGCCCATGTTTATTTTTGATCAATCAGTAACGAATAAGGAATATCGTTTTTAAGAATGGAGCGTTGGAATAATAATAATAAGAAGAAGAAGAAGAAGAAGAAGGTTCTGAATTTCAAAATTTACCCACGTTCTTCAATTATGGTTGGCGCGGCTCCACGGGGCTAAATTGCCCCGTGGCGCTCCCGCGCCACCCATGATAAAAGTAAGCAATTTTAATTTTTGGAATATTATTTTTGTGTTGTAGCGGTATGAGTGACATAAAACTTTTATCATTAAATATATTGCTATATTTAATTAAATCCAGTCCTTTATTGACAAAGTGCGTTTTGATATATAAGGGTTTAATAATATTATCAGTACTATTATTTTTTGGAACTTTGTGTTTTAATCTAGAAGCAATCATAGCATTAATCGACAATTTAATATTTTTGTTAATTTTAATATTATGCAGATGATTAAGATTTATTTTAATATTTTTGAGAGACAAAGCTATGAAGGCTGTATAGATTTGGTGAGTCTTCACATTAGGTCCATTATTGTTTCAATGATGCTGTCAATAAGATTAAAATCACTGTTCCTATTTTTACGTGTTTTATCTTTTTTTCGGAATCTTTTAAATCTATTGTTAGGGAATTTAATGTAAAAAAAGCGAAGCCCAAATCAAACCCCAAACTAATTTTTTGTTAAAGGCTCTAAGTTCCCATAGCTCATGGCTCCAAGTTCCCAAAAATTTACGATCGCTCGAAGTTCCCTGCTTGCGGCTCTAAAGACCCCATACCATTTCTTCCGGACACACCATGCCGCAATATTCAAAATTAGCGTTTTTACCTGTATTAATTTTCAGGGAATGATTCGTTAACCGTAATTAAAATAATATATTCTTTTACAAATACAAATAAATTCATAGCATTTATGGCATATAACTTGTTCTGTTTAATGTTAGCAGTCTTTTATTGCATTAAAACATAATTAAAGTAAGTTACTGGTTAAAATACAAAAAGTGTTAGGTTGTTTAAAAATTTTAAATTGAATTTTAAATTTCAAACCGAAACAAAAATTTAATTTTAAAAAATACAAAATAATTAATAAAAATGTATTTTAAAATATCTTTAACTTAAGATGGTAAAATTTCAACAATCATTTGTCTATTTTATTTGGTATAATTTAATTAATTTTCACGCTTGTTAATGCTGTAAAAATATTGTTTTTCTTAACGTTGCAACGGTAGCATTGCAAACGCATTTTTCCGGATCTCTCGAGTTGTACCCTCTCTCCCTGTCTTACCTTTCGCCTCTCGGAACCGTCGTTTCGCGGGACCGTCGTATCGCGGGACCATCGTGTCGCGAGACCTTCGTGTCGCGCTCTTCAAGCAAATAGGTCTTAAACAATAAACAAAAAATTACTCAAGAGCCGTACGGCTGACGCGGGCTACTTGTATCATATAAAAAATCCTAATACTATCGCCTATCGCTATTGCATGGTCGAAAGCGAATTTCATACTTTTTTTTTTAAAATCCAACACTAAAGATAAATTCTATCAGGGTGAAAATAGATGAGTGGTAAAGTAACCACTCGTTCTTTGAGAAAATATCATGTGCAAAGAAACGCATGACGCAACTAAATAATAATTGGTTACATAACCGCTGAAAACTTTTTTTTTAATTTTTCTCGCTCACGGGTTTATTGTTTATTTCTTCCTGGCGGTAAGTGGTTACGCCCTTGATTTCAGCCTGGAAAATTTTAGCTTTAGTTTTTTTTGTGTCTTTGTCCAATTTTTATTTCTGTTTAGTTTATACAACTTTGTATTTTTAAACCAATTCTCAAAAAATTACATAGCTTATGCGGCACAATTTCTATTAAATAGAATTGCCTTTATTCAGTTGCAAATTTTTATATTTTCAGTCGCCAAACTTTATCGCTGCCCTATTGCAGGGATAACTAAATTAAAAACAAAAATTAATAACATAGAAATAAAAAAAAATAAAGCAACTAATAACTTATAAAGTTATTTGAAGTAAAGCCATTTATAAATTGCCTTGTTTTTGACGGTTCCTAAATAAGGCGCACCCAAGTTGGAGGCATATGGTACTAATTAGGGTACCCTATATTTAAAGCGTGCCACTCATAGGAACTATTGCACGTCCTAAGTAGGCCTATATTTAAAAAAACAAGGACCTAATTATATTATTTAAATGCCCTTCTAGGGCGCGCCCTAATTAGGGCAATGCATTTGTTAAGTGATATAAGAAGTCATATTTTTCCTTTATTTATATGTTGTATAGTTTTGGTAAAGATATACTTCACAACATTTTTAGCATGTATGACGAATAGTACGTTTAGTTGTTTCATGTTTTAAGCAAACAATGCTTACGCAAATTAAACGAAACCGTATAAAAAATATTTATTGCATAAAATTGATGAATTAGGTTCTTAAGTAAGAATCAAACATTGATTTGCAAAAATGCCTTGTATTGTCTCTTATGCCATCAAGAATGCATAAGAGTGAAGAATGTTCGGTTGCGTTTTAAACAGTGTTTTTATATGTTATAAGCAATCATGGCTTGAAATAGGCACCTTGCACTGGAACTCGGTTTATACATGAAGTATGCAATAAACATAAGCATCACCATAATGGATAATTACCGTATCTCCTACTTATCTTTTGTAGTATGCAGATCAACCCTCGAAAGCGCACGAAATTTCGATCGGTTCATCTGCATACTACGAAAGGTTAGTAGGAGATACGTTAATTATCCATTATGTTGACACTTATGTATATTGCATACTTCATGTATAAATCGAGTTCCAGTGCAAGGTGCCTATAGGTTTTTTTCTTAATTAATCAAATAATTAGATTAGGATTGGAATGCTACTGCCATACAACAAATGTCTGTTCAAAATTTCTATGCACTGGCGAAAAAACTTCGAATTTTGAGTTGTTATAGTCACTAACCAGGGCTATAGCCAGGGGGGATATTGGGGGGATTAATCCCCCCTAAAATTCTGGGAAGGCAAAAATTTTTGTAACGGTTCCCCCTTTGGTTTTTTAAAAAATTAGAAAAAAATTTTTTTTCCAAATCACTCTGGAATGTATTAAAGCTATCTAAAATGCATTATTAAGAGTAATTTGGGTTCATGAAAGCTCTTATTTACAAAAATGGAATTATTCATAATTCAAAACATTAGTGCAGTGAGTTTAAAAATATTGTATTTTTATTTTGTATAAAAATATTTGCATAAAAGCGGCAGTATCGATTATTTGGTCTGTCCATTGTTAACAAAACAAGAAAGAAAACACCACATTGATATACAAACAAGAAAACGGTTAATATAAAATACGGTTTATATTTTTGAGCTGTAGTTTTTGTTTGTTAATGTCCAAGTACATAACATGAAATGATAGGCAGCTTTACACATAATATGTCTATTGAAAGTGACCAGACAGACTTTGATTTTTAAATTTCGTCTTCTAAAAAAACAATATTAAAAAAACTCAATAACAACCCCATTCTTAATAATACGCTCCGGAGTTTCTTTCTTTAAATAAACGGAGCTCCTGAATTCCGCACCTTATTTAGTTCTATATTACGTTTTAAGTTATTCTATTTACATAGACTATTTTTATCATTTTTCATAAATTTTGGGAAAAAATTGTCAAAATTGACAAAATAAATTATGTTTGAATCTTTTATTGTTTATGAAATTAGTACTACAAAATACGATAAAATTTGGGTTGTTCCGAGGTTTTTAAAAACAGACCTCCACTCGGAACTTAGGGAAATAATACCAAAAGTATAAAATACCAAAAATATATAATACGTCACTTAGTCTCGGAAGCGAAACGATTTGGTGCCATTTTTTGAGCATTGCCATTAATTGTTGTGCGCATAAAATGGCAAAACAGCTGCTCTTATTGAGGCGTGTGTCGTGTAAATGGGCACTGCTCAAAATGTAGCAGTGTTTTTGCGCATATACTTGCATGCTAACTCGAACGCACTGCATTTTAAAGAACACTGCACTTTTTTAGCAATCTTGAGCGCATATATGCGTATATACTGCACATAAAATAGCACAACCGCGGGAGACAAAAAAATAAACCCACTAAAAAAGCACTACTTAGTTTGCACACTGTACACAAAATACAAACTTTTAGTATAGACATACAAAAATAAAATCTAATGCAATACACAAAAAGATCTATTTATGTATTGCATTGGATTTTATTTTTGTATGTCTATACTAAAAGTAGTTTGTATTTTATGTACAGTGTGCAAATTAAGTAGTGGTTTTTAAGTAGGTTTATTTTTTTGTTTCAAGCGGTTGTGCCATTTTATGTGCAGTATATGCGCATATATGCGCATAAAATTGCTAAAAAAGTGCAGTGTGCTTCAAAAAAGCAGTGCGTTCGAGTTAGCATGCAAGTATATGCGCAAAAACACTGCTACATTTTGAGCAGTGCCCATTTACACGACACATGCCTCAATAAGAGCAGTTGTTTTGCCATTTTATGCGCACAACAATTAATGGTAGTGCTCAAAAAATGGCACCAAATTATTTCGCTTCCGAGACTAAGTGTCATTTTTTCCTTAATATAATATAAAGTATTATATATTTTTGATAATACTATATAATATATAGTATTATATATTTTTGATATTGCTATCAGAATTTTATTTTGTACTTTTTTTGCAGTGTTGTTTTTTGTTTTGCAGTGTTATTTTTTATTAAGTAAAAAGATTATAAAAACAAAAAATCTTATATCCTTTAGTTGATCACTAAAATTCAAAATGGAAAAAATATTTGTATTTCACAATTTTTAAATATTACACATAGTTACGACATATTTATAGAGCCAAAAAGTAACTGTGAAAATTCTTCTACAGTGATTGGTAATTTTTGAATGAAAAATTTTTGGGTAGCCAAGTCAGATTCTAGTCATAGCTGCGACTGACTCAAATGAATCAATGGAGCTCGAACTTACTCGAACTAAAAAACTAGTCGGCTGTACGTAGCCTTATAGTTATGTGTACAACTGCGGCTATTTTAGAAAATGAAAAAATTTAACCGTTTATGTTTTTAAGTTTAGTTTTTTTATAAATTACATATTAAAAAGGATGAAAAATAGTCTTAAAAATGCAAATAGAATAATTTTAAATGTATTTAAATCTTAAATAATCTAAAAATTGCTTATTTAATGGGCGTAGCTCCGGAGCTTAGTTTTTAAGGGTAGGAACATCACTGTTTCAAACTTTTATATCGACTTATTATATTTTTATTATGTCGGATACTCTGACATAATAAGTCACAACCAGCATAAAATCAACGTGACTCTGACTCATTTTGTTTAGATTTTTGTGCGTTAAGATATAAAAAGAGTCACAGTTACGAGTATTTTACCAAGCATCTGACTCATTGTGTCACAGTAACGACGATATAGACTGCGGTGCCTTTTAACTGAGGAGTTTAGAGCGCTTTTAAAATGTAACAAATATGTTTTCATTTTTATATTTCTATTTAATGTTTTTATAAATTATGAAAAAAAATTTGTTCAAAATTTTTTTAAAGATACATGAAATAGGAAATTTAAATTGAAAAGAACACAAATACCCTCAAGAGACTTCCGAACTGAGCGATTTTATGTTTATTCAATTTTAAAATGTTTTTTAAAGTTTTTTTTGCATTGTTAAATAAAATGTTTTTTAATGTTTTTTTGCATTGTTAAAACATTATAGTGTAGCACAGTATTTACAGGGTAAGAACATCACTAGAATTAATCTTTTTGAAAAGTTTTGATAAAATTTTTGTTTACAAAACATTACTGAATAATGTCTTTGGCATTAATTCATTATTATTTATGAAATTAGCAAAAAAAAACAACGAAGATCCGGAATTCCTTAGGAGAAGTGCCCCAGCCTTCGAAAAACAGATCTCCACTCTATAGCTCGGAGCTACGGGGAACAAAAAACATAGGGTGGAGCTCCGGAGCTGCTCCGGAAGTCCAAGAATATTCCTAAAATCACTTTCGATTTACTAAATAGGATTATTGTAACACAATAATCAAGAAAACCTTTGGCTTTAAAGATTTCTTTTAAAATATACACTGCTTCACTAAAACAACAAAAACTAAGCTTCCTTTTAGCTATATGTATTATGTACTTTAAATTTTTTTTGCCATACATTTTTGTACATTTTCTGATACATTATAATCTTTAATAAATAACTCTGTTTGAAGAAGAAAATGAGCGAGAATGGTATTAGTTTTGATGAAAAAGAGGAAAAGCGCCTCATTGAGAATGTATTTGGTACATTAATTCGCTATTAACGCTTTCATCATTTTCTCAAATAAAAAAGCACACTCACATTGTTCGAATTTTCCGGGCAAAATTTAAAATTCCGGTTCCTGTTTCGGATTTTTGTAAAATCTCAATTCCGATTTTTGTTCCGGTTTTGTTGTTCTGGGAGGTTTCACAGTGTGACAGGCAGTTCCAGTTCCGGATTCCGGATGTTCCGGGCGAAATTTGGAATGCCGGTTCCGGTTCCTGTTCCGGATTTTTTAAAAATCTCAATTTCGGTTCCGGTTCCTGTTCCGGATTTTTTAAAAATCTCAATTCCGGTTCCGGTTCCTGTTCCGGATTTTTTAAAAATCTCAATTCCGGTTCCGGTTCCTGTTCCGGATTTTTTAAAAATCTCAATTCCGGTTCCGGTTCCTGTTCCGGATTTTTTAAAAATCTCAATTCCGGTTCCGGTTCCTGTTCCGGATTTTTTAAAAATCTCAATTCCGGTTCCGGTTCCTGTTCCGGATTTTTTAAAAATCTCAATTCCGGTTCCAGTTCCTGTTCCGGATTTTTTAAAAATCTCAATTCCGGTTCCGGTTCCTGTTCCGGATTTTTTAAAAATCTCAATTCCGGTTCCGGTTCCTGTTCCGGATTTTTTAAAAATCTCAATTCCGGTTCCGGTTCCTGTTCCGGATTTTTAAAAAAATCTCAATTCCGGTTCCGGTTCCTGTTCCGGATTTTTGAAAAATCTCAATTCCGGTTCCGGTTCCTGTTCCGGATTTTTGAAAAATCTTAATTCCGGTTCCGGTTCCTGTTCCGGATTTTTAAAAAAATCTCAATTCCGGTTCCGGTTCATGTTCCGGATTTTTAAAAAAAATCTCAATTCCGGTCCCCGGTTCCTGTTCCGGATTTTTTAAAAATCTCAATTCCGGTTCCGGTTCCTGTTCCGGATTTTTTAAAAATCTCTATTCCGGTTCCGGTTCCTGTTCCGAATTTTCGAAAAATCTCAATTCCAGTTCTGGTTCTGGTTGAAATCCCGATCGGCTAGTGATGTGCTGCGGAGTTCTGGAGCTCCGCCCTATTTTTTTGTACTAATTTCATGAATAATTAAAGAGTGATGCTATATGTTATTTGGTCAAATTTTTTTTACAAATTAATTTTCCTTTTTTCAAAACTTATTTAATACGCTAGAAATAGTCTTAAAAATGCAAATAGAGTAACTTTAAATATATTTCAAGCTCAAATAAGCTTAAAATCGCTCATTTAATGAGTGTAGCTCCGGAGCTACTTTCTCTTTAAATGGCCGGAGCTCCGGAGCATGATATTTAAGCGTAGGAATTATCATCCACTCAGTTGTGAAAAGGCAGTTAAACCCAAACCAAACACCTAGTTGACCCAATGAAAGGCATTTAAATATATAGTTAATTAAAAATGATAATCTGAATAATAAAAACTAGCTATTTTTATATATTAATCAATAAGACATTAATCAATAATCAATAATCCATAAGCCATTAACTTCCGGTTTAGCTTTCCCAATTATGGACCGGTGCAAGTCGGCTTATACAGCTAATGGCGCTGCTTCGGTTCTAATTCACCAGATTGGAACTCCTCTACATAGTACGTTTCAACATATTATTGGTTTCATACATTTAAATCCCACTAAATAAAATTATAATTAAGTTTTAGATTATAAGCTAAAAATCACGTAAGGGTTAGAATAAAATTAAAGGTACATAAAACACTCGAAATGAATAAAAAGATAATATTATAGGTACTTTAATTTCAAATATACTTGAAAGTAGTCTTTTTAAATGGTACATTTAAAATGTCATTTAAATCATTCAATTTTTTTCATTCATTTTGTTTGAAGTAAATGTCTTATTATTTATTATTAACCAAAAAATATTTCTTTTTTGTTCGTTTTCTTTTGTCAAGTTTTAAAACTTACTGGTATGTATCGCGTAAAATAAAAAAAATAATACAATTTTTTTTTCAAATACGTTATTGTCTTTTTTAAACAATTCGTGCTAGGGATCTGAGCATTTTTTGACTATTTTAAAATGGAAATAACTGAAATCAATGTTACAAATATTTTAATTGAATTTAAGCTAGTCTTTCAAGCTTAATTGAAAGGTGTAACCGCTCTCGTCAAGAAAAAAACGAAGAATAAACGCGCAAACAAAAAAAAAGTTGAAGTTGGCGGGGGTAATGGGGCCAATCAGTATTGAGTTGCGTCAAGTGTTTACGTACACGTGATATTTTTTGGAGACTGAGTGATTAGGGTATCTGACTTAAGTTCGGCCAGGCTTTAATTTCGGCCACCAATTTAGGGTGTTAAAAAATTGGTTTATTTTTAGAACACAAAAGAACTAGCTCAAAAGTAACTGGATTAATGGTGAATAAAGTGTTTTTGCAAAAGTTTTTTTATTTTTGTTATTCTGCATTATGAAATTTTTATACAAAAAGTGAATTTTTTGTGATTTTCCCAATTTTTGCTTTGTGTTTAAACTGCAGCAAAATTAGAACGAAGCACAATATAACCTTAAAATATCTTCTATTTAAGGCTCAAAGTTGTTAATTTTGATGTTTTGATATTTTCTTCAAAATCACTTTGCAACGCGTTTAACTAACTGCGCATTTTAAGATTCCGTTAACTTCGGCCACCTTAAAATTTAGGTGAAAGAACCTGCCGTTTTTTACTGTTTTTAAATATCATCGTACTACCGTGTTTATAAAGCTTTTTTTTGCTTGTTTAACTTTTTTGGCGTTTTTTAAGCCAAAAATAAAAATTCAACAAAAAATTCAGGTTATTAAAACTTGTTTTTTTAAGGTTTTGACATAATTTTTTAAAATCTTGCTAATAACTATTAAAGTTTGCAAACGGAAAAAATTAAGTTATATGTACCATGAACAATACCTAAGCATAAATTTGCAACCTTTAAATATTTTTATTGTTCAGTTTGGCAATAGTTATAGCCAGTTTTTTCTAGGTGGCCGAAGTTAATGGCTCGCGCCTTAATTTCGGCCACTAAAAAAAGAACTTTAAACCTCCACTGATCTTTAAGTGTAACAGAAATTTTAAAATTTTGCACGGGAATAACAAAAATAGCTATCGTTTGATTTATGGACCAAATTTTGGGTCGATTGAAAAAACCAGAATAAAAAAACTTATACAAAATAATAAAAAAGGTGGTCGAAATTAAGTCAGTTACCCTACTTGCCTCTACATCCCCTCCCTTTCCCCTCAAATTTTACCCTCATCTTAAGTCTTCCCAAAATACATCTGGAAGAACGCGCGAGAAACCCTTGACATAATTTCCTCTATGCAGTTTGTAAACGCTGTGTTTTGATTTTATCGGCGTGATATAATTCAAAAGATATAACTCAAACCAAAAGTTGTATGCATCATATTTTTCCTATTAAGAGTTTTACCAGATAGAGTTTTTGCAATATATAGTAGTAAAAATTTTTTTCTATTTTTAGGCTATATTTCTTTTTATTAAACAGCAACTACAGCGGGATTGTGCAGTTATATCACTGCCTAAATATGCGATACTAATAAGCTTTTTAAACTAAAATAAATTACTGCCGCTTGTAATAAACTTTATCATTAATAGTAGATGATTATTAATCATGGGAAAGAACTTGTTTTATAAAGACACAAGAAATTTTTTTACTGCGTAAAAAATATTATTACACAAAAAATAATAAAACGAATGAATTTAAAACAAACAAAAATTGTATCAATAAAATAAGTATTGTTGGCTGTTTGGTTTACAGATAAATTTTAATTAAAACTTAAGTCTTTAAAATCGTTTTAATTGCTGTTTTACTGTTGGTAATTCGCTGGGGGTAACACTGGTTATTGCGTAAGGCGTGTTTTTTTTTCAAACAAATTTTCAATTTATTTTTATTGATCTATGCTTTTTAAACCAAGTGCCCAACCCAGCCAAGCTGCTCTTGAAAAACCTCCTAATACAGGATTTTAACTTTATATGTAATGTAAAATAGTTTGCTTTCCAGAAAATTCTCCAGGTTCGGTGAGTGTTTCGCCAGATGTGGCCATCACAGCGCATCTACGAAAAAGTTTCAAGCCTACAGACGTATTAACATTGGATGATATGGAAAATTTGCAACCGTTCACTTTTAGCTCAAACAAAGGCGAATAATTGTTTTCGGTTTTAAGTTTACGATTAATAAAACTAAATTTTTAAAGTGCGCAAGTTTATTATATATTCTTGAGGAAAATATGATTTCTTTATAAAATATTTAACTATGTTTTAAAAACTTTTTGAGTTATATAATTCATAATATTTCATGAATTTAAATTTTCACAAGTATAAAGCTAAATATTTTATGCCAAGTAGATTGCGTTTGCGTGCACCGCGTAAGGAAGCTACGAAAGACGCGTATAGATTTACTACATTTAGAAAATCATTCCAAAACCCGTTCCCATGATAGCTTTTTCCCCGGTTACAGCCGTGAAACCTTCGTATGACCTAAGTCGTACTTAGATCATACATAATTGTTGTGCGTTATTAGCAGTGCCCAATGAGTGAGAAAATTGAAATGGTTAAAGCTCTACTGTGGCAATATGCAGATTTTCTTCACGGATGCAGGATATTACGTAGGATATTTTATTTTGCAAAAATTTGTATATTGCTACCGTTCAGCTCCAACCATTTCAAATTGCTGGCTAATCACGCAATAAAATTATGTATGACCTAAGTACGACCTAGGTCATTACGTAATTTCCCACGGCAAGGTTTACGTAAAACATTGGTCATACGAAAATACCACTACCGTGAGACGAAGGTTTCACGGTTGTAACGGAGGAAAAAGCCGTCACGGGAACGGATTAAAGATCCAATAATCTTAATGAAATAATAAATATCTCATAAAATAAATAATAAATATCTTAATAATAAATATCTCATAAAATCCAACATCCAATTAGGAATATGTCGACTCACATGCATAACAAAAAACACCTTCGTCGAATAATATAGATTCCTTAAAATTTTATGTGCTAATAGCAAACAAAAAAAGTAACACGCAGGCTAGTTGAACAAAAATTTAAACCATTTGCACTTAAATGAATTTGAGGAGGAATCATTCGTCTTTTTAAGATTTTCGTATTAACCTTGGACGCAGTCTGCAAAAAACTTTTTCCAACTCTGAGCTTTATGACACACCTCTGAATACTCACAACGACATGGACGAGTTTTGCGACATTATGAAATTTCCATGGAGACAGTGTTGGTCGCCTTATAAAATGTGCCAAAAGGACATTTTGGAAAAAAACATGACATCTTGGTTGTTTTACACTGCTGAAAAATATGGAAAATGGAGTGTTATCTGAAGAAAACCGCAATGTAAAAACTATTATTTTGGGCACACATTATTAATCAAAATTGAACTTAACATTTGAACTTTGTAATTAACGCATGTGACAAAGATACTGCTATCTATTCACTATAGTGAATTGACACATGGGCCTACAATAACTTGTTAAGACATTGAAAATTTGAAGAAATATTGTTACATATTGCATAGTTTATTTTTTTTGTTTTTTTTTGTTTGAGACTACTTTATTTTGTTTACTCTTTTATTTGACCATGTACTTATTGTCATTTTGTATGTATGTATGAAACAAACTATTCTATTCTAAAGAAAAAAATCCGATGTTGATTTCTTAGAAATAAAATGAAAAAAAGTTTATTGAAAAACTTTTTTTTTATTTTTAGGATTGTCACGTTGGTCAAAAGCGTCCCAATTGAAGCTAACGTTGTTCAGTGTCAACCTATACTCAATAGAATTATGACCATAGCTGGGCAGGTGGGAGGTTGGGGGGTTATACCCCCAAAAAAAAATCCTGACTACTCTCTAAACTCAATTAATGGTTTCGAAATTAGTTGTTTACTCATTTTTTAATAATTGCTACACAAAAAGGCCGATCGAAACGTCTAGTTAAAACTGATTAAAAGGGTTTTTAATAGTTTCACCGTTACTGGTTTAGCACTTACTAATATTAAAACCAACAACTGCGACGTTTTAATGGTTTTCACGTTTACTATAGTTTTGGTCGTTTTAAGCAGGTTTCGTACTTACTGATATTAAAACCAGTACCTGAGGTTTTAATGGTTTCCATTTTTACTAGTCTTTATCGTTTTAAACATATTATTTGATAAAACCTAATTAGCATGCAATTTTTTTTTTATTATTTCGGCAGCAAAAACATAATAATATTATGTTTAAGACATGAAACAAGAAGAAAATCGACAGAAGAATGTGATTCAAAACTTTTTAACATCGTTTAATTAAACTTAAAAACACTAAACAAAAGTTTTTACCACATAGTAATATTTAAATAAGAAACCATTTTAAATTAAAAAAGCTAAAAATTAATTTTCAAAGCAACACAATAACTGAAATAATTTCGGTAAGATTAAGTATTAAGTTCAGCCATTTAAAGCTTTTTTCTTCACGCGCAAGTTTTTATTTTTTGGTCTTTATCTATTAATATCTAACTATCTAACTAAGATATTAAAAGTTCATCACACATGGATTAAAATAACGTCCAATGACTGAAGGCTGTTTGAAATTAAGTTATGAAGTTGTCATGTATTCTAAAAATTTTCCAAAAATAAAATTAATTTATAATATGAAAAATTCTTACATTCATTCGATTCGTTTAAAATCAATTCGTTAAATGCAAAGCAAATCAATGATTGCCTTTTCCAATTAAGAAAGTGCTGCCAAAACGCTAACGCCCTAGATGAAACATAATGATTTTGGCTTCAGACTAGGGAGTTAAAGTCCGTGCATGCACCAGTAAAATTTCGAGAATTTCGTCCGTGCATTTTTGCCATGAAATTTTAACGTTTAGGGTAACTGACTTAATTTCGGCCACCTTTTTTGATTTTTTTGAATAAGTTTTTTCTGGCTTTTTCAATCAAGCCAAAATTTGGCCTAAAAATCAAACAATAGCTATATTTGTTATTCCAGTGCAAAATTCGAATATTTCTGTTACACTTAAAAATCAGTGAAGGTTTAAACTTTTTTTTAAAGTGGCCGAAGTTAAAGCGCGTGCCATTTATTTCGGCCACCTAGAAAAAACTGGCCATAACTATTGCTTAAACGAACAATAAAAATTTCTAAAGGTTGCAAATTTACCCTTAGGTATTGTTCTCGGTACATATAACTTAATTTTTTCCGTTTGCGAACTTTAATAGTTATTGGAAAGACTTTAAATAATTATGTCAAGACCTTAAAAAAACAAGTTTTAATAATTTGTATTTTTTGTTTAATTTTTATTTTTGGGTTAAAAACGTCAAAATAAAGTCAAACGAGCAAAAAAAAGTCTTTATAAATACGGTAGTACAATGATATATAAAAACAGCAAAAAACGGCAGGTTCTTTCACCTAAATTTTCAGGTGGCCGAAATTAACGGAATAATGCGCAGTCAGTTAAACGCATTGCAAAATGATTTTCAAGAAAATATCAAAACATCAAAATTAAACAACTTTGAGCCTTAAATAGAAGATATTTTAAGGTTATAAATTGCTTCGTTCTAATTTTGCTGCAGTTTAAACACAAAGCAAAAATTGGGAAAATCACAAAAAATTCACTTTTTGTATGAAATTGTAGATAATGTAGAATAACAAAAATAAAAAACTTTTGCAAAAACACTTTATTCAACATTAATCCAGTTACTTTTGTGCTACTTCTTTTGTGTTTTAAAAATAAGCCAAGTTTCTAACACCCTAAATTGGTGCCCGAAATTAAGGCGTGGCCGAAATTCAGTCAGTTACCCTATATGAATTTTGATACTAATAAAAAGCATCAGTGGAGGAAATACACAATTTAATTGCAATATAAATTCATTAATATACATTTTTTTCGATTTATCAAACAAAAACAACTTTTTTGAATATTAACAGTCTTATTCAACCGCCGTTCACAAACAAACTTAATTACAATGATAAAAATCACATCGCGTTTTGAGATCATTAATACGTGTTTTAAATGACAATTTACTGATTTGAACAATATTGCCCAAGAAATTTTCGACTGGTTGCTTTGAAACTCAAGAAAACCATTAAAAACCTCATTTACTGGTTTACCGAAATAAAAGTTTTTCAGTAATTAATATTATTTTTGTTTTATACCAAAACCATTAATCGCTCGTTGCGACTTTGTTTTCTTTCGCAAAACCATTAATCGCTCGTACTCGTTCATTTTTGTTACTGAAAGTCGAGTAGCATTTAGTAAATCGCGTTAGGTTATAATTACTGGTTTTCAATTGTACTGCAAAACCTTATTTTGGGCGAAAGGTCTGTATGATGACTTTAGTAATTGATGATTTATGCTCAATACCATTAAGAGTGTTACTTACAGCCAAACCAGTAAGGCAGTTTAGAGAGTATAGCCGACACCCCCCTAAAAATTTTGGGTACCCCGGACACCCCCCCCCCTAAAATTTGGGGGGTCCCAGTACTAAAAACGCTAAAAATGGGATATTTGAGGTATACCTAAAAAAATTTTTTGGGACATCCCCCCAAATTTCGGGGGTCGGGTATACCCCCCCCCCGAAATCCGGGAGGCTGCCCACCTATGATTATGACCCTATAGAATCATTTTTAACCAATGAGAGCTAGACAAAAACTCATTTCTCCATTGAACGCGACGTTAGATAGCCACGCTTTTTTGTAGCTCCAGTCGTTTTGATTTCCATATTTTCATAGAGCAATATATAACCCGCATACCGCTAATTTTATCGGG
>JASAMX010033595.1:0-13447 GCA_030248175.1 Microlaimidae sp. YZB2_3
TTCTTTCTTTCTTTCTTTCTTTCTTTCTTTTAAATCGCTTTTAGAACTCATCATCCCATGGTAGCAGTTGCATAGTCGGTTAGCGCGTCATCAAATTTTTTAAAGGTCCCAAGATCGATCCCCACATAAAACATATTTGGCCAAAATATTTTTTTGATTTTAATGTGTTTTTTTTATTTTTCTATAATTTTAAAAATTTATTTCATATGAATTCAAAAAATATCATTATTGTAAACAGGATTTGTTGTCTGCTTTTCGCCAATTAGTCAAATTTTCGTCATTTGAATATCTTAAGTATTATAATACTCAAAAGTATAATAATTCAAAAATAAATTGTGTGTAAATAAAAATGGGTAATTTTTGCTCTTTATTGCAATTGGTTTACTACTAAACGCTCTGCAATAAAAACTGTCCGGAGAGACCTTAAAATCCTGACATGTAACTGACTTAAATTCTACTAGCCTTAATTTCGGTCGCCCGCTGGTATTTTTGCCATTCGCAAAATTATAACATTATTTGTATATGGCTAGATAGATCATAATGTCATCTATCTAGCCATACGCAGTTAATTTTTTTAACTTTAAAAATAAACCAAATAATTTACACATTAAAAATGATATTTACAGGTGCGGTCTAAAGTTAAACTTTTCAGCTTGGACTTGAAAAAATATTTCGGCAACATCTTACTTGTGGCTCAAAACCTCTAAACTTTTTTCGTTAAAATATTTTTAAAGATTAAAGAAATTTTTCAAAAACGACCAAAATAGGCTTGTGTAATGACATTCTGTACATTAATTCTCTTTCACTACGCAAATTTAAATACAGAAAAAACAAATGTATTTTTATCTTTATTTTGACACCTCAATTGTAAATTTTAACAAAGTTTTTGTCAAGATATTAATGTTTTAGTGAAAAAACCGGCTATATTACCACAATTTTTGTAAAACATTTGATAACAGAAAAGCAGTCGGCAAACACAGAAAGTATTTTATAAAATTATATATTTTGTGTTTGTTTTGTTGAAAATTTTGTAAAACAATTTTCAAAAAATAAAATAGCATTTTATTTTAGAAATAAAAATTTGCGTAAAATAAATTCAGTATTTATTTAAATACTGGATACCACCCATAAATTTACTGACCGGTTTTTTGCTTTCTACGTTTCACAGGGGTAAAAATCGCAGGTTTTTACCTAAAAAACACTAATATCTCGACAAATACTTTATTAAAGTTTCTAATTAGGGTGTCAAAATAAATTTAAAAGTACGCTTTTTTTTATACTTTTTGTAAAAAATTTTCAGGATACCCTAAAGAGCTCTATTTTAGCCATTTTTGAAAGGTCTCTTGAATCGTTAAAGATAATTTGAGGAAAAAAATTTTAAGGGTTAGGGCAAACGAAAATATTTTTGCAAAAAGTGATTAAATCAAAAACAAAAACTTTGTACCGCACTTTAAAGCATTTTTTTGTTTCCGCAAAATTATGAGCTATATTATATCTTAAGTTCAAACTTCATATCTATAAAATTTATTTTATGTCTATAAAATTGAAATTTTTTTTCAATGTGTGGTTTTTTGTTTTGAGTAGAACTTTGACTTATTTTTTGGCAAATTTAAAAACGTTTTAAAACGTGTGGACACTTTGCGGTTCGTTTTGTAGAACATTTGGTCCATTTTTATTTATTATCTAACAAATTTTAATAGATCATCAAGAAACATTATACACATACAAATTAATGCTGATAAGGCATACAACATAGTATAATATAAATAGTATATAAGCTGCATAAGACAATAAGAATTAGTTTGATTTTCAAATCGACAATCAAATTTCTAAATCATTGATAAAATCGGTTCACAATAGCGTTAGATTTAGTAAAAAATCAACATGTGTAGTTTTAGCTAAAATTATAATACAGCCTATGACTCTCATTCGTACTTGAATTGACCACTGCTTGATTCAGACGCCCACATTTCTTCCTAATGAAGTGGATTTGTTAATCAGCTAAATCTACTTAATTTTTAAAAAATTATAATTTCATTTTTTAGCGCAAAAAACATAATTTTTAAATTTTGTATTGATAGTTTGACTCTGTAATTTAGCGTTTCTCTGCAAAACTTTCTAGAAACAACCTCTATTAAAGAATACAGGCTGTTTAAAATCTTTTAAAGGGAACATTAATATGTGACAAAAGTATAAGCGCTAAAAACCACAAAAAGAATAGGACCTAAGGGTTTAAATAAAAAATGACTTGTGCTTAAGATAAAATTTTAACTGTTTTAAACAAATTGCTCCAAGTGCCTCATTTGGCCTCCGACTTCTGGTTCATAGTTTCACAGATCCAAGTTTTTTTAAATGACACTTTAGTCCAAAAAAGTTTTTAACGTAACCAGGGAATTCTTTTATCTATTGCAAATGTATGTCCACGAGTTGAAAATACATTTTTTTGCTTTCAGCCCATGTCTCCTGTTAACCAGAACCTGGTTTTCTTCCGGCCAACCCAGAGTTCGTTGGATAAATAGTTTTCGCGCCTTCATTGTCACACTGATCTTTACAATTGCTACGCAGTGAACGGGTTTCAAAATAGCAAGGGCGAAAAGTAGATACGTGAACAATAAATGTTTCATCTCGGTAATGGCCGATTCAGATAAAACTTTGATTTCACCACCGACAGCAAATGGGGGTAGTTTTTTCAATGACAAAACTTATTTTTATTCATATAAGTATAAATTGAGAGCCCACGTCTTAATCATTCTGAGATGCTTCCTCTGAAACACGCGAAATTGTGTGTATAGACCAACGTCAATTGAGTCCTACACACACGTTAATACGCCAACACGCTTATTTGACCACCAATTACTGAAAGCTAGATAAGACAAATTGTTTTTGGAGACAGAAAGAGAATTATCCATATTAGGTCCCCTTTCTTTGAATTCCAAGTCTGTTCTTCTCAGTCCGGTGCACTATCACTACACCATAGTCATAGGGGCATTTTGTTATTTACCTTAGAAAGTCTCTTATACTCGCCAGTAGTTTTGGTTTAGAAAGGGACGTTCCACATTCATTTCCCCACTTAAGAAGAAACTGCGCTTAACAAGTTTCTTCAGCAGCCAACCGCTGGATTTAACACCCTGCAGGCATGCTTTATATGCCACTTGTCATGAGCACTTGTCATTACTAGGTGTGAGATAAGACGACTGGAAACAGAAAGAAAATTATTAAAAGTTTTAAAACAGAGAAAACTTCTAAATATTACAGCTGAAGTCTGCTGTGAATATTTAAAGATTATATGACAATGATCTAAGAACTTTAAATTTTTTAATATATTAACTGCAAGATCTTTAATAAATTTGGATTTAACAAGGACGTTATTATCAATGGAATAATCAAATTCAACGTTTCTATTTTTTGACCCTATATAAAGCTCTTCACCTTTGTGTTCAGCCAACTGTAATTGCCACTTATTGGACCATTCTTAAATTCTTTCTAAATCATCTTGCAACCTTGATGTTTTTAGTTCAGTTTCCTTAATTAAAAACTAGTGTTGACTTTAGTTTATACTATAAACTTTACACGAATCAAAACTTTATAAAATTATAAAGCTAACCCAAAGAGTTTCCAGTGATTTCACTAGATAAAAACGTAGATTACTCGCAACCAATATTAAAGAGCTCTGCGAAGACTCAAAAGACACCCACATATGTACACCCACAATTCTAAATTTAAAGATCAAATCAATTACACACTTGCAGCATATGTGTAAACGTGAGAAAAACAAATTTACCTCAAAATTAAATTGAAAATTATCTTTATATCTATTCTGTTATAAAAGCAATTGACTAAAACACAGTTTTGTTTGAAGCGCAAAATATAATGTTTCATATTTTTTAAAAAATCAAAAATTGGTTGATAAAAAAATACAACTTGCTGTGCTTTAACGAAGCCTATTTTAAGTATATATAGTAGGCTTAAAAAACAAAACAAAATATGGTAAAAAAAACCCGATATTTGAACCACAGTGTGGGTAAAATGTCACTTCTGAATGTTGCTTGAGTAGAAACTACTGTTAATAGTTGCACTTTGTGTATTTTTGTTCAATTTTAAACTAAATATTAGGTACAGGGGTTTTATTTTAAAAAAAAAATTTTCTTAAACAAGTGTCTTAATTAAAGGTAAACCCAACGTGGCTCCAACAGTTGTTCGTTGGACTGAAAAATGCCCCCCAATAAGTAACCACTCAAATCACAAGAATCTGACGTCACTCGTATCAGCCAATCAGATCTCAGAAAATGAAAGATTTGATATAGAAATCAACATCAGATGGTAATTTAGGAATAATTCTTATTTTGTGACATAAAAAAAGAAAATAGTTGTTTAATAAACACGTTAACACATTGTTGCAGCTACGTTTGGTTTGCCTTTAGTTAAAAACCTTTGTCACCTTTTTTTTTCGCCATGACAATCAAATACCCCCTGTTTGACGACCCATAACTGGAGGCAAGATAAGATGACGATTTTTTTGGAGCCAGAGAATAACACCCATATCGGGATTCAAACCCAGGTCTCCTTTCCTTGAATTCCAGGCCTGTTCTTCTCAGTCCGGCGCGCTACCACTGCACCATACGGGCTGATTGTAATTTATTTTACGGCGTCTTTTATATTTACCAGTAATTGTAAGTCATCACTTCAGGATAGGACGTTTCACGTCACAACTTCCCACCCAAGAAGAAACTGCTCTCAGCAAGTTTTTTAAACAATCATCTTAGGTTCAAACCGCTCACCCTAGCATCCCGCAGGTATGCTTTTCATCCAAGGTGCGGTACGGGTATCACTTGTTTAAGTACCTCACGCTAAAAATAATATAAAAACGTTGTTCAAATTTGAACCGTTTTAACTAGAATTTCATTGGATTTTTGTCACTAGTGTTTATAATTTTAAACTCACTGTAAATAAAGCGGTTTCTCAGAATGAGGAAAAGAATTACAAATAGTTTGTCTTGGAATTCCGCCTGTTCAGACAACAGAAAACTACATTTTTTTAAATCATACAGCATGGAAGCGTGTCTGCAGGTAATAATAAATTCTATTTTGTATATTTTATGTATAAAGATTAAGTTAAAAAAATATATTGTAAACGACTCGGTTGATTCATATAATTTAGTCAGAAATTATTTTTTATTTACAAATTAAAACAATTTTACATTGAAAAACTTTTTGTTAATTACTAAACAAAACTTCAACTCTGATTAATCCTTTTTTGATATCCATTTTCCTAATAAAATTTTGCATAAATAAAAAAATAATCTTTTTAGGAATGCATGGCCAATTTCACACTAAAATTTTGTGACTGTGTACAAATTGGTGTGATAACGGAAAGTTCATTCAACAACTCGATGCTATGCTCGCCACTCCAAGGTGCAACTTGTGTTCTTCCTCTTTTGCAAATTAACAAATATTCAGAAACAAATATACAGGTCAGTCAATTAAATGAATAAAATACATTTAGTGCATGTTTATTGAATTATGTATATGTCGTGTAATATTATCTTTTGATTTTGTTTTTGAGGTTTTCAACAAATCGGAAATTAATATGTATTGTAGATCACAACGAAAATTTAATTGTACTGTCAAAAATTTCATTTGTAAGAATTTTCAGTTAATGCTGGTCAAAATGGTAGACAACCAGACCCAAAATTTTTAATAAAAACAATTAAAAAAACGTACAAAATGTGAAAATATCATGTAAAAATTATATGCAGCATAAATTTAATGAAATAACATTCTTTTTAAAATAAAATGTATTATCTCCATTCCTGCAATTCCGTTTCTTTAATCGATACACAAAATACACGATTTAATCGATACACAATATGAAACAAAATAGAATGAAATACTTTATACGCAAACCCTATTTAGTACTTTTAATGAATTCAAAAGGACTGTTTCGTAACATATTCGTTATTGAATAAAGGAAAGAAACACAAAATAACAATAAAGGCTTTTAGGTCGGTTAAACTTTTTGTTTTTATTAAAGTTAAAACTAAGTTTTAATTTTAACTCAGCATTTTGTTGCAGTTACACTTTTAGGTGAAGGGGCTATTGCTTACAGAAAAGCAAATAAGCTTAAATTAATTTTTTTGCAAATGTTAAAAATAACTTTTTATTATGGTAATTTTTTTCAATAAAAAGTAGCCCATTCATAGAATTTTAAAAATTCTAGGTCCTGTTGTTTATTAATTATGCTGTAGAGCAAGTAAATAAAAACGTATACTGCGTGTTTCTAACAAGTCATGTTCTATCATTCATTTTTATTCAAGTGATATAACTAACCTTAGAAGAAATATTGCAAAAATTTGTGGTATAAAACTACATTAAACGTTTTTAATTAAACTAATATCTTTACACAAGTTTGGTAATCAAACTTATAAAGAGTGCTCAAATGTCATTATAGTTTCTTTTATTTCTGTTCTTATTAGCTTTAAGAAACAAAATCACGATGGTCAAAACCCTTCCATTTAACGGAAGTTATTTAGTCTTAAATATCTCCACAGAGTTATGGCGTTATAGAATCACTTTTAGCCAATTAGCGCTCAGGAAAAAATGGAGATTTCTCATTCATTGGAGATCAATTTTTCCCAAACGCTAATTGGCTAAAACAGCTCCTCCCACAACCATTCCCACAGAGCAAAAAATATATGACGTGATCACGAATACTATATGACTTTTTGAGGATCCTGCTCAAAAATTTACAGAACACTAGTATTTGTGTCGTGATCTTTATAGAGTTGCATATACTTTGCTAAATTTTACTCAAGAATTTATAGAACACTAGCATTTGTGTTTTGTGATCTTTATAGAGCTGCATATACTTCATATTTTTGAAAGAGCAGCATATGGCAATAAAAGCATCACATCATATAATGCTGCACCATTTATTTTTTTATATTTTATGCTTTTGCCAAATTTTACAAAATAAAAAACCTTTTTTTATTATAGATATCCAGGGAGCACAGATTAGCTACACTTGAATGTGACTGCCCGTTAACTTGCAGTACAACTGATTATATTGTTGTGTCATCATCCAGGTATTCTGTAAAAAAAAAATTCCTAAATGATCAGTTATTAGCAAAATAAGCCAAACTGTATGTGAGTGTAATTTCTTATCCTTCAAAACAAAAGCATTTTGAATGTTATAAAATTAGTACCAGTCATGTTCATCTGTACTGTATTTAACTTATTCTGCCGTAAAAAATGGAAAACCAAATGCAATTTCTTCACGTATAAAATACGGCTACGCAAAACTATTTGATGATTCTAGGACACGAGAGTACTGGACACGGGGGTACTGACCTAAGAAAAAATACGTTTGCCACAAATATGTAAATTTTTAAACTGAATGAGCTGAACTAAATTTTAATCGTTTGATTGCCTAGACAATTAGAAGTTACATAACTCGTTTCGTTTTTAATTATAAATAACATTTTTTTTGCTTGAATGCTTCTTTGCCATATGCAATTTAATAATAAAAAACTACGTAAATTGTTTTAAAAACACCATACTAATAGAACACGAAATTTCTAAAGGTCATTTTACACACAATTTATACCATGGCTTTTTAATTAAAACAATAACAATACTTGAAGTTTACTTCGAAGCTCTGAAAAAACTAAAAAAATAATATAAAACAATCATGAGAACGGCAAGAAGTTATTTAATCACTGTTTTTTATAAAAATATAAAAATACGAAGCTAATTGCACAGTTTTTTTCTGTCAGTTTTTTATTTAGACTCTTTTCATCGACTCTTGATTAAAATAATTAAGTTTTTTTGATAAAATCTTTGAAAAAACAATTTCTGCAAAAATAAATTTCAGTAGTAAATGTAAAAAAATAACTTTTTGCCTTTTTTATTCCACTTTCGCTTAGGGAATTCACTTAAACACATGTTGATCATTTGAACCAAGGCAAACAAAATGTGCTTTTAAAACTCCAAAACATACAATTGTTAGATTTTTCATGTATGATATTTTATGTATTTACAGCTAAGTGTAGAGTCGTGGGTAAAATAATCCAACAACGAATCTTTGGGAGTCTTCAAAACCCCACCATTGCACGGTAAACTATATTTTCCTAAGCCTAAGCAAAAAATTAAGCTAAACTTTATCATAATATTTCAATAATAGTGTGCTTTTAAAAAACACCGAATACTTTACTGTTAAAAAGGCAAGCAATTGTTTTTCGGAAAATATTTTACTAAAACGTTTTTGCAAGATTATTTATTAATATAACAGAATTATTTGCAATTATTTTTTCGCAGTTATTATTTTTCTACACACCACAAAAATAACTACAAAAATGTTTTGACAGCACAATCAAAGTATAACAGCATCTTTAATGTTTATTATCTTTCGATTCATCTTATAGTTTCTTAGCATTTTTAAAGCTAGTTATTATTAAAAAAATGCACGAAAATGTGACAGATTACACGAAAATGTTTTAATGTTATGAAATTAATATTATTGTTTTATGTCTTCTCAATAATTTTACTTTTATAATTCTACTTTTTATAAGTCAGTCAAACAAACTAAGTGATTTTTACGTAAAACAAACTATTGTTATGCAATAAGTTTATCCCGCTTTATACCGGAAGGTTCATGTTTTTTGCTCCTCAGTACCCTCGTGTCCAGTACCCTCGTGTTCCCCTTTGCATAATAAATCGATTTTGCTGGGAGGTTGTGGTGAACGCAATTTTTTTAAGCCCAGTACCTTTGTGTCCAGAACCTTCGTGTCCCGTTCCCCTACTTGTTATAATGACGTGTAAACATTTTAAAACCGTTAAAAAGACAAGGTATAAATAAACCAGTCTTTATTTTTTCATAACACTGATACCATAAAGTCGTGTTTTAAGTGTATATTACCTCTTGTTTATTTAACCCTGACCAATTAGACCTGTTACGTTTTGTCTGTTTTTAATAAAATAACGTGGCAAAGGTGGATAATACGATCATCCGGGACAAAGGTGTGACACTCGTGTTTTAGAAACGCGGCCATGCAAAAGACAACCAGCAGACGGACGGGTGTCATCGTGAAGGACGGTTGTCATCGTGACAGACAGCTGTCATCGTGACGGACGGGTGTCATCGTGACGGACGGGTGTCATCGTGACGGACGAGAGTCATCGTGACGGACGCGTGTAATCGTGACGGACGGGTGTCATCGTGACGGACGGGTGTCATCGTGACGGAAGGGTGTTACGATAAATGATTTGAAAACCGTGTTTCTAAACATATTTTGTCTTTGCTGGATGACTTTCAAAAACTTTTACAATTTAATACTGTACCTTTTTTTAAAATTCGAATAAGCAAAAAAACAGATGCTGCGTGAAAACCAGAAAATTAATACATTTGTATTAATTTGTCATAAAATAAATTAAAAAATACCGACAATTACTTAAAAAGACTATTTGTTTAAAAAACAACCAGGAACAAGAATACATGAAAATTAATTAATTTATTAATTAATTTTCATATATTCTTGCCAGGAACAAAAAATTTTTCAGTTTAGTTTAAAAATAATAAGTGAAAGAAGTAACAGAATATGACACGCAATTGTAGTTTTTTTAAAAATAAATATTTGTTATTTTCATTCGCGTTTTTTTATGTAAACAGATAAAGAAAGGAAATATTAATGTTTATGTTGAAACATGCGTAGACGAGAAGGATTCTAACTTAGGACCCTCAAATGCGTATCCAAAGACCATCCACTACGCTACCGTAATTATGACAGAATTCGCCTAAAAGCGTAATATAAACTGCAGTTTGCAACCAATGTTGTTTTTAGGCAATATTTTTACTTTCTTTGCTCTTTCCCCAAAAATTTATGGGAAATATTTAAAAATAATGTAAACTGAACTTTATTTTTCATTAAAATGCCGACAAATCTGCGGTATTTTTTATAAAAATGTACTAGTTTGTGTTCAGTTTTATTGTATTTTTTATTTAAAAAAATACTCAATATGCATTTGTTGTGTTTTTTACAATCTTTTAATCTGTAAAACATAAAATATATTCATGGATTTTAACGATTTATTCCAAAATCCTTTGTCATTTTGTTTTGTTTTTGGGAATTTTTTTAATTTGCCACTTTATTAATTTTTTTTTTGAAAAAAAGAAAGAGGGTTCCGACTTTATCTTTATGCCATACATCCAGTAAACATTTATCCCCTTCCCTTGGTACTCAAAATAACACCTGAATAAGTGTAGAAAAAACCCATTAAAACCTTAAAAGATGTTTCAAAAAAAACAAAACAAATTATTATGTCAAACTTCATTTCTTTAAAACTAAGTGACTTACACTCTCACTGTAAATCATATTATTCTTTTTATTTATGCATTACGTCTATATTATTTTTTTGGGAATGCTGAGCTAAGTGTTCAGACGGAAGCCAGCCAAGAACATTAAATCTTTAGAAACATGGTTTTCAAACCATTTATCATGACACCCGTCCATCACGATGACACCTGTCTGTCACGATGACACCCATTTGTCACGATGACACCCATCCGTCATGATGACGGATGGGTGTAATCGTGAGAAATGGTGTCATCGTGACGGACAGGTGTGAAAACAGTTGTCATGATAAATGGTTTGAAAACCATGTTTCTAAAGATTTAATGTTCTTGGCTGAGTTCGGTCTGAACGCTTAGCTCCGGCGTCCAAAATAATATGGAACATTAATACATAAATAAAATAATATGATTTACAGTGAGAGTGTAAGTCACTTAGGTTTTAAAGAATGAAGTTTGACATAATAGTTTGTTTTGTTTTTTTTTGCAACGTACTTTTAAGGTTTTAATGGGTTTTTTTCTTACACTTATTCTGGTGTTTTCATTCCGAGGGAAAGGATAAATGTTTACTGGATGTATGGTTGAGGACTAAAGTCAAAACCCTTCTTCCTTTTTTTTCAAAAAAATTTAAAAAAGTGGCAAATTAAAAAAATTCCGAATACTAAACGAAATGACGAAGGATTTTGGAATAAATCGTTAAAATCCATGAATATATTTTATGTTTTACAGATTAAAAGATATTAAAAAACACAACAAGAATGCATATTGAGATATTTTTTAATCAAAAAAATACAATAAAACTGAAACACAAACTAGTACATTTTTATAAAAAATACAGATTATCGGGCCTTTTTTGATGAAAAATAAAGTTCAGTTTCATTATTTTAAATATTTCCGTGGTTTTTTCAGAAGAGCAAAGAGAAACGTGTTGCCTAGAAAACAACAGTTGGTCAAATTGCAGTTTATATTACGCTTTTAGGCAAATTTTGTCATAATTACGGTAGTCATAAGTGGATGGTCTTTGGAGAACACATTTGAGGGTCTAAGTTGAGAACCTCTCGTCTACGCATGTTTTCAACATAAACATTAATATTTCCTTTCTTTATCTGTTTACATAAAAAAAAACGCGAATAGAAAATAACAAATATTTTATTTTAAAAAAACTACAATTGCGTGTAGTTTTCTATCCCTTACTTCTTTTCACTTATTATTTTTAAACTAAACTGAAAAATTTTTTGTTTTCCTGGCAAGAATATATGAAAATTAATTAATAGATTAATTAATTTTCATGTATTCTTGTTCCTGGTTGTTTTTTAGAACAATAGTCTTTTTAAGTAATTGTCGGTATTTTTTAATTTATTTTTCTGACAAATTAAGAAAATCAAATGTATTAATTTTCTGTTTTCACGCAGCATCTGTTTTTTTGCCTATTCGAATTTAAAAAAAGGTACAGTATTAAATTGTAAAAGTTTTTGAAAGTCATCCAGGCAAAAAACGAAATATATTTTTGAGAAACACGGTTTCAAATCATTTATAGGTGACACCCTTGCCTGGGACCCCTCGCCCCCCCCCCCCCCCCCCCCCGCCCGTCCGCTCCGCGTACGCGTCCGTCCACGATAACTCCCCGTCCGTCACTATGACACGCCGTCACGATGACTGCGTCCGCGAGATGACACCCGTCTGTCTGGGCTTCACGATTACTGCTGGTTGTCTTTTGCATGGCCTTTACGCAATGCTCCACACCTTTTTATCCCGGATGACATTATTATCCACATTTGTCACATTTATTTATTAAAAAGACGGAAACGGAGCAGGTCTAATTGGTCAGGGTTAAATATGAACAAAGAGGTAATATACACTTAAACACAACTTATGGTATCGGTGTTATGAAAAAATAAAGACTGGTTATTATCCGTCTTAACGGTTTTTAAAAATGTTTAGTTTCGTCATTATAACAAGTAGGGGAACGGGACACCGAAGGTTCTGGACACAAAGGTACTGGGCTTAAAAAAATACATCATCACAAATTTTCTCCCAGCAAAATCGATTTATTATGCAGAGGGAACGCGAGGGCGACCGAGGGGTTACGAGGAGCAAAAAACATAACCTTTCGGTATAAGACGGATAAACTTATTGCATAACGACGATGCAGTTTGTTTTACGTAAAAATCACTTCAGTTTGTTTAAAAACTTGACTTATAAAAAGTAGAATTATAAAAGTAAAATTATTGAGAAGAGACATAAAACAAAAATATTAATTTGCATAACATTAAGAACTTTTCGTGTAATCTGTCACATTTTTCGTGCATTTTTTTAGTGAGTAACTAGTTTTAAAAAGTGTAAGAAAACTATGAGATGAATGAGAAGATAATAAAACATTAAAGATGCTGTTATTCTTTCGATACTGTCAAAACATTTTTTTGTAGTTATTTTTTGTGGTGTGTAGAAAAAATAATACAGCTCGGAAAAATAATTGCAAATAATTCTGTTATATTAATAAATAATACTTGCAAAAACGTTTTATTAAAACTATTTTCCGAAAAACAATTGCTTGCCTTTTTTAACAGTAAAGTATTCGGTGTTTTTAAAAGCACACTATTTATTGAAAGTATTATAGGATAAAGTTTAGGCTTAATTTTTTGCTAGCTTGCAGGAAAAAAAAATATAGTTTACCGTACAATGGTGGGGTTTTGAGACTCAAGTTTAATTCAGTAGTTATTATTTTACCCCAGCTCTACAGGCTTAGCTGTAAATACATAAAAAATATCATACATGAAAAATCTAACAATTGTATGTTTTGGAGTTTTAAAAAGCACATGTTTGCCGAAATGATCAACAGTGTGCTTTAAGTGGAATTTGCCCTAAGCGAAAGTGGAATAAAAAAGGCAAAAAGTTATTTTTTTACATTTACCTGGAAATTTTATTTTTTGCAGAAATTGTTTTTTCAAAGATTTTATAGAAAAAACTTAATAATTTAGATCGAGAAAGTGCGATGAAAAGAGTCTAAATAAAAAAGTTTCAAAAAACAGAGAAACTGTCAAGAATAGCTTCGGTATTTTTTTACTATTTTTTATAAAAAACAGTGATTAAATAACTTCTTGCCTAA
>JASAMX010033598.1:0-10716 GCA_030248175.1 Microlaimidae sp. YZB2_3
AAAAACCATTCTGCTTTTTCAGGGGGCTGGCCCTCTGTATAAGTGGATACCAAGAAAAGACAAATATCCTAAATTCAAAAGATTAAAAGTTTTAAAAATACGTAAAAGCTTAATTACAAAGTACTTTTTAGGGTTAAATAGACAGACCTGTGCTCTGCCCCCCCCCTCGGGATTTAATTGGGAGGGGGCAATTCTGAATGGGGGGCGGGGGGGGGGCAACTTTTTTGAAACGGGGGGAGGGCAATAAAATGAGGGGCAAGCAAGAGAGAAAGAAGAAAAAAGGAAAAAAAGATGGAAAAAGGAAAAAAAAGCAAAAATATGGTAAAAATAGGTCTAAAATGGCTTAAAATGCATTGAAATAGACTAAAAACTGCAAAAAAAATCAGGATGATGGCGTCATTATAGTTCAAAAATGGCGTCATAATTTTAGGGTAGTTTTTTTATTTTGGGGGGGGGGGGGCAAAAAAAAGGGGGGGGCAAATCCTCCAATAAAGCGGGGGGAGGTATTTCCAGACCGTGCACAGGTCTGAATAGTGAACCAATTTTTTGTTATTATCATTAAGGGCCCAAAAAGTCACAATTATAAATGTTTTTAACTAAAACATTAATTTTGGGATGGGAACACCACTTAATTGAAGTTCAATATCTTCTTAAGCACTCAGCTTAGCATTTTAAATTTAATTAAAATTAGGATAATGACCATGTGCGCGGACAGAATTTTGAAAAATGGAAATACTTGTACTGCATTCCACATAAATTTTTTGAAAGGGCGTTGCGAGGAATTTGATAACAAAATGTCAAAAAATTTTTGAAAATCACATTAAACATTAAACGGTCTAAAATTTTTAACGATTCGCGTAAGGTTATCAATTTATTTTTTACCCGCAATATAATATAAAGTTAAACCGAACCCCAAAAATTTTAGGCTTAAAAATGTATAGCATAAGAATCCTACAACTGCCGTAATATGGGGTGACTTTGGCCGGTTTTCAGACGTTTTTTTAAATTTTTTAAAGACATTTTTCTAGTTTTGTTACAGTCCAGCGAGTAGATCTACACGTTTTCAGCAACTGTAGTAGCTTCTAAAGACCTTTTTTTAACATTTTGTAACCGGTCAAAGTTGCCCCAGGTTGGGACAACTTTGGTCACCCTGTGCCAAAAAACAATTGAAGTGAAAAAAGGCAACATTTTGAATGTTTAGAGCTATTTTGGCAGGTTTAGGAGTTTTAAAAATATTTTTTATTCAGCTATTTTAATTTTTACTACCGAAAAACTCAACAAAATTTAAAAATAATTGCACAAAACAAACGTCTCGAAAAAATCCAAATTATCGTAAAATATCCAGCATTAATAGAGAATTATTTGTGACTATTTATTGATTTATTTAAGGAAGTGTGATTAAATATTTCACAGGTAATCCAATAATATTTATTGTTTAAACATTGGTCACTTTAACGAAAATTGTTTAAATTTTAAATATCTCAGTAAATAAAAGAAGTTTTTTAGAAATAAAAAAAGATCTTGATGCAATAACTTTTCTTAAGTTTTAAGCTTAAGTTTTTTTTTAATTTTATGTTTTTTAGTAAACTTCTTTATTTTTTTGAGATAATGCAAATTGATGTCTTAATTTTTAATTTAGATAACTGTCTTTTAAGCAGTAAATAAGCGCAACCAATCGACCAAAGTCACATGAAAATTAATTTGCACACAACAGAATTAAAGCAATGCATCCTTTAGATATTGAGTTTAGTGGTTTTATCAACAAAAAACACACACAAAACAATCATCGTAAATACAGCAAGTGTACCATGATTGTACTGAACTCAAAATTCCAAAGGATAGCAAATTTTAATTCTGTTGTATGCAAATTATTTCTTATGCGATTTTGGTCGATTAACAAAGAGAGTTTTTCATTGCTGAATTTGGCCTTTTTAGTACGTAATAGTTTTTTTTCTGTAGAAAGGAGTGTAATACTGTCAGATGCGATGTAAAACCATATTTTTAACTTTGATACTGATATTTTAAAAACAATTCTAAAAACATCAATTTGTTTCATAGCTCTGGCTTGATACAGTTATTACAAATAAAAATACCACGTATTTTTAAAAAAAAAATGTTTGTATAACAATTTAAGTAAACTAAACCTTGGTTGTAAGAAAATCTTCTGGGTCAACAGCAGCTAAGTCACAAACATCAACCTCAAAGTCAGTTACAAGTAACTTTTTTTCTAATAAGGCTGCGAAATCCTGCAATAACAACTAAATTGTGCACCGGTACATAGAAAGCTAAAAATCTTTCGATGTCTTGAACTAAAAAAATATGAATTTAAAAAAAGTGTTTTTTGTTTCGGGGCATACTATAGTCTGAAAATTTTTAGGGAGTTCTTTTTGAAAACCCCATTTTAAGCGTTTTTAGTCTGCTAGCTACCCAGACATGTGCACTGCCCCCCCCCCCGGTAGGGGGTCAAGGGGGGGCACGGGGGAAGGGGAAGGGGGGGGGGGGGGGGGGGGGGGGGGAGAAAAAGAGAAGAAAGAAGAAAAAAAGAGAAAAAGGGGAAAAGGGAAAGGGAAAAGGGAGGATAGGTCTAATGGCTTAAATAATTGAAATAGGTAACTGCAATTGGTGTGGGTAGGTGGTTTTTTGGGTCTTTTTTTTTTTGGCGGGGGGGGGGGCAATCTCAAAAGGGGGGGCATTTTCAGACGGCAAGGTCTGGCCCCCAAATATTAGGGAGTGTCAGGGATAGAGTAACATCAAATTTTAGGGGGGCGGGGGTATCAGAATATTTTAAATTGATTTTTTTTCGAGAGATACAGACAGACCTGTCCTCTGCCCCCCCCCGGGTGTTTTTTTTGGGGGGGGGTAATGCCAAAACGGGGGGGGGCACGGGGGGCAACTTTTTTGAAACGGAGGGGGCAATAAAACGGGGGGCAAGCAGGGGAGAAAAATAAAAAAAGAAGGGAAAAGGGAAAAAACAAAAAAAGCGAAAATAAGGTAAAAATAAGTTTAAAATGGCTTAAAATGCATTGAGAGGCTAAAAACTGCAAAAAAATTCGCGATGATGGCGTCATTATAGGTCAAAAATGGCGTCATAATTTTAGGGTTTTTTTGGCGGGGGGACAATAAAACGCGGGGAGTAAATTCTCCAATAAAGCGGGGGGGCATTTCCAGACCGTGCACAGGTCTGAATAGAGAACCAAATTTTTGTTTTTATCATTAAGGGCCCGAAAGTCGTTTTTAAACCCATTTTTAATATCTTTTTACAATTATAGACGTTTTTAATTAAAACCTCAATTTTAGGATGGGAACACCACTAAATCGAAGTTCAATATCTTCTTAAGCACTCAGCTTAGCATTTTAAATTTAATTAAAATTAGAATAATGACCATGTGCGCAGACAGAATTTTGGAAAATCCGCCCCCCCCCCCCCAAAATTTTTTTTTTGGGGGGGGGGGGGCGGAGCCCCCCTTAATTTTTGAAAATGTTAAAAAAGCAGAAATAAACGTGAATAAAGCTGTAAAATACACTGTTTTTGGCCTAATAACCTATTGTCTAATGTTTTTAGCGGTAAAAACATGTTTTTTTATTTAAAAATTACATTAGCACACATTGGCAGAGCCTGGATTTTACAAAAAAGGAATTTAGAGGCCTTTCAGACCCCTAGGCTAAACCCACATTGTATACCAAAGCACATGAGCAGCATCTCGACTCTATGTTTTCTAGGGTACCAACCATAGGTGGGCAGGGGGGGGGGGTTGGGGGGGGGTTATACTATATCCCCCCAAAATTTCGGATTTTGCTGACACCCCCCCCCCTAAATTTGGGGTACCCTGGGACACCCCCCCCCCCCCCCAAATTCGCCTCCCAGAGAAAAATTTTTTAAGCGTTATAAAAGGGCTAAATTTTCGCGCTTCGCGCGGAGTGTTTATTACCTTGTTTATGTCATATACTCTCATTTTTTTCTTTTATTATTCAAAAAACATTAATTAAACATTATTGACCTTTTATTACCTAACGTTTTAGACACCTGTTTTAAATATAAAGGGATAAAAAACCTTAAATTTTTTTGTAATAAGTATCATGTGGATATAAAATTTCTAGTGTATTTTAGTGCCTAAAATTAAAAATATTTTCCCATGGGCATTCTGCCCCCTCGACCCCCCTGACAAGGAGCTCTGCCTTTTGACCCCGCTGGGGGGCTATCCGCCCCCCAGACCCCCACTATGGGGGCTGCCGCCCCCCAGACCCCCCTTAAGGATTAGTATTTACCCCCCAGCCCGCCCCTCCCCCCAAATGAAAGTCTGGACACGCCAACGCCACTGTTCGGTGCGTTCTTAATGGTGGACGACGAGTCTTAACCATTGGGGTGAAACATTTTTAAAGCATTTATAAGCTTGTTTTACGTTTTTTACGCGTTTTAAGCTCATTTTAAGGCAGCGCGGAAATATTGGGTACACCCCCCCTCAAAATTTGGGTCTTGCCAGACACCCCCCCTATACCCCCCCTCAAAATCCGAGAGGCTGCCCACCTATCGCTATGGTACCAACCATACATGGGCAAGTTGGTCCGGAGTGGGGGGGGTTAAACCCCAAATTAGGGGGGGAGGGTTAAAATCCGAGAAACGCAAAATACCCATATCGTTTTTTTTCTGGAGTGCATTTTACCCATATCGTTTTTCGATTTTGAAGGAAAAATAGGTAAAAAACGCTAATTTTAGGTCAAAAAGCCCTTTTTATTGCATTCTTGAGCTTTTTATTGCTTAAAACATTCATTTTGACCTCAAAACTTAATAGAGGCAGTTAGAAGTCATTTTAAAGACTTTTTTTTCTTCATTTTTCCAAAATTGGGGGGTTAACCTTTTCTCCCCCCTCACTTCTGAGTGGGGGGGGTTAAACCCCCTTCTCAGAATTAGGGGTTAACCCCCCCAACCCCCCCCCCCCGTGCCCATGTATGGTACCAACCTACCTATATGAAAAAAATCCGAGCCAATGCTATAGGCGGCTGGAAAATTTAGGAGGGGGGAGGTACATAAATCAATAAATATGATTGTTTGTTTTGCTTTCTGTGTAGTACTTATTACTTATAAAAAATATTGTACTAACTTAAAAATAACATTAGCATCAGGCAAGATAAATAGCGAGATATATATGTATGTATACTTAAAATACTATAGAAAGTGACCGCTGAGCGAATCGAAGCGGAAAAAATTTTTTGGTTTTTGGGGTCAATTGGGGTACTAAAATTATTTTAAAGTTTGGCACCGAGCGATTAGCGAGGCGCTAAAAAATTTTGAATTTTTAGCCTCTAAAAACCCCCAAATTTTACTATCTTACGACCGATTCGGAGGGGGGGGGGCGGCCCCCCCGCCCAACGCCCAACCACTTCTTATTTTTTTACCTTGTCCGACCGCTTCGGGAGGGGGGCGGCCGCCCCCCCCCGCCGCCCTGGTTACGTACCTGATATAAAGACTCATCAATATTTTAACAAAATTTAACAAAACAAAATTTTAACAAGGAATTAGATATACAATTGAAATACGGTTCGCTAGATCCCATCTAGGCCAGGCAAAATATCTGATCCGGCCGAATTGAACATTCGATCCGATTTGATCTGGCCGGATCTGAAAATACCAATCCGGTCGATCTCCAAGTAAGGGAACAAAAAAATTAACTGTGTCTGATTAATCTTTGAGCATACCAGCCCTGGTCTTCAAAAAACCAAAATTTTTTGTGCATATAAAACAATATTCCTGGATAGTTAAGGTCTGACACTTTCTTTTTACAATGCAGGGAAATTCCACATCCAAATTGACCACTCTTGGATTTCAATGGTACATTCGTTTTCAGATTACCACCCCATAACTCAAAATCTACAGTTTTTAAATTATCTTACCCGTTGATTGTCTTAAGCAGTTTTAATTTCAGAAAACAATAAAACCATATTTTACTTTGGAAGTTCCAGTTTGTGAAGCATAAAATATAACCACTGATCCAGCCGATTCCTTGGTTTTAATGTCTGTATTATCCTAAACAAAAAAAATAAATTTTAATACATAATTAAACATTAATCAATTGCAATTGTAAAATTATATTTAAAATGCTCGAGAAGAACTGATCTACTCTTAAAGTCTGCTTAGTTCAGTTTCCTGAGTCCAGATATATTTTTCCCACCAGAAAATAAAATTTACTGACATTTTCAAGATTGTAAAAACCTACACGAAAATTCCCTCTTTAGCCACTGATTATACTGGAGGATCAGTTCCAGGACTACCTGTTAAAGTTCGAAGCAGAATGAGATCCATAAATTAGAATAGCGCAGAGGAGCAGTAGGGTGGGATAGGGATTCACACTCAGACATAGCGGGGGGGAGGGTAGACCGTAGACCCCAACCTACCCCCTCCCTATGCTCATAGGTGTTTTTGGTCGGGTCCGCTAGGGGGGGGTCCACCCCCGGGTGGAAGGCCAAAATTTTTTAGGGGGGGGTCCGGACCGGACCCCCCTGGCTTTTTAGGGGGGTCGACCCTGGGTGCGAGATTTCAAATTTAGGGGGGGGGGGTCAGGGGGGTCCAATTTTTTAGCAAAATTTTTTTAACTCAATAATTTAAGTGTTTTTAGGTCTAATATTGAATTTTATGTATTAAAACAGCCTATTTAGGCCTAAAAAGTGTATTTAAACACTGTTTTTAACTAAAAAACCGTGTTTTTGACAGTAAATAAAAAAATATACTTCCAAATTGGTCGGGAGGGGGGGGGGGCGGGGGGTCAGCCTCGCTAGAGGGGGGGGGGGCAGGCCGGACCGCTCTGGAGCGTTGGGAGGGAGGCGGCCCCCCTAAATTTTTTCTAGGGGGGGGGGGGGTCCTAAATTTTGGCTCTAGGGGGGGGGGGGTACACCCTTCTGTCCCCCCCCCCCAAAAACACCTATGCCTATGCTCATGTATATATGCAAAAAACAACCAAAAATGCATTCTATTTGTTCTGTCTAGTGGTTCTTTGAAAACAACAGAGGTGGTTATTTTCCCGTTTCCCACTGGATAATTTTAAGCCAGTATGAGCAATGATGTTCCTTGGAGCTCCACTCTATTTGTATTCTATTTTCATTAATATTTAATACATAATTATATATATTATTTTGACAATTTTTTTTGGAAATTTTAATTTTTTTAAAAGTTTAAAAAACTATAAATATAAACAGACCCGTGCACTGCCCCCCAGGGTTTTATTGGTGTGGAGGGAGGAATTCCAAAACGGGGGGTTAAACCCGGAACTAGAGGGGGTTAAAATACGAGAAACGCATTTTACCCATATCGTTTTTGTCTGGAGTGCATTTTACCCATATCGTTTTACGATTTTGAAGAAAAAAATAGGTAAAAAAACGCAAATTTTAGACCAAAAAGCTTTTTTGTGCATTTTTGAGCTTTTATTGCTTAAAACATTCATTTTGACCTTAAAACGTAGGTTTAGAGGCAGTTAGAAGTTATTTTAAAGACATTTTTTTCTTCAATTTTTTCAAAATTGGGGGATTAAACTTTTCTGCTTCTCCACTTCTTTACCCCGCCCCCACTTCTGAGTGGGGGGGTTAAACACCCCATAACAATTTGGATAGGTTAATCCCCCGTGCTCATGTATGGGGGCACGGTGGGCAATTTTTTTGAAATGGGGGGGCAAAAAAACGGGGGGGGGGCAAGCAGGGGAGAAAGAAAAAAAAGACAAAAAAGAAAAGATTAACAAAGAAGAAAAAAATAACAAAAGGACAAAAAAAAGCGAAATTTAAGAAAAAAATTGGTCTAAAATGGCTTAAAAGCATTAAAATAGGCTAAAAACTGCAAAAAAATAGGCGATGATGGTGTTATAATAAGTCAAAAATGACGCCATAATTTTTGGGTACCTACTTTTTTATTTTAGGGCAGGGAAAATAAAACGGGGGGAGGCACGCACAACACAACTACTAATATTCCGGCGGAAGGGGCATTTCCAGACCGTGCACAGGTCTGTATAGTCTTAAAAATAAAATATAATAATATAAAAACATAATTAAATTTGTAATAACCTTTAAATCGGTCATTCGAAGGGCGGCGCTGCGGAGCTCCCTCTGTTTTAATTGCACCGGGGCCAGTCTACTAACCACATGTTAACAACAGGCTAAGTTAGCCGATCAAAAAAAGGTCCTATTTTTAAGGTTTTTCTAATTGTTTTATTATAATATTTGTCTGTGTTAATATTTTTAATTGAAAAAACGACTAAAATATCCACATATAATTATTATTATTAGCTTGTATTTAAAAGAAATATGCATCATATTGTTAAAATATCATGTTTTTTTATTTAAACCAAAAGAATTATGAAATTTTACTAGAGAAAAACGAAGCAAAATATACGCAATAAAAGCTGTTTTAGTAACTGGCTAACTTAGCTGATAGTTAACATGCCGTTAGTGGACCGGCACCCGAGCTGCGGAACATGTTATTAAAGCGTAATAACATCACTTTAGTTTATAGCCCTTTTGGATAATTTGCAGGTTGAAGAATGTTTGATTTGTTTGCTTTTTATTAATATTATATAATAAATTATACATGTATTATATCATAGCAAAAAATGATAAAATTTTGTAGAAAACAATATTTTTTGGCGATTCCTAATAGAAAAAAAGTTAAAATAATATATGCATATAAAATATACCTTTGCAATTTTGCTGTCTTCATTTGGCAAAAACTTGACTGAAAAGTAGTTGTAAAACAGTTTTTGCATTTTGGTGTAAAAAATATATACTAGTGGGGGTAAAAGTATTCCCATTGCCGCAGTTAAGTACACTAAAGCATCATCAATCGCTAATTCTGACCGAATTGCCATTTTGAGATTATTTGAACTTCCTCAGTTTTTTAATTAAAAACAACAGCAGTAGAAACAGCATTCATGATTGAAAGGCATGAAAAAAACAATAATAACGACTAATCCTGAAAAACAAAGAAAAAATTAAAAAAATCTATTTTATAAATTAATTTTAATTATAGGTGTATGAGTCTGACGTACACAAGCTTAGGGAATATTTACCGCGGGGTAAAGGCCAAAATCTGACTAAAGGGCATAGGTGGGCTGTGGGCACATAGGTGTTTTTAGTCGGGTCCGCTGGGGGGGGGTCCACCTCCTTGTGGAAGGCCAACTTTTATAGGGGTGGTCCAAGTCCAGGGGGTCCGGGCGGACCCCCCTGGCTTTTTTTTTTGGGGGGGGTCGACCCGGGTACGAGATTTCAAATTTAGGGGGTGTCAGGGGGGTTCAATTTTTAAACAAAATTTTTTTAACTCAAATTTAAGTGTTTTTATGTTTAATATTGAATTTTTTCAATTTTCCAAAATTGGGGGGATTAACCTTTTCTCCCCCCCCCCACTTCTGAGTAGGGGGGTTAAACCCTCCTCCTTAGAATTTGGGGGGTAAACCCCCTCAACCCCTATCTCGTGCCCATGTATGGGTTATACACCCTAAAAATCCCGATTATAGCCGACACCCCCCCCAATTAATTTTGGGGGTACCCCAGACACCCCCTCCCAAAATTTGGGGGGTTCCAGCTTAGTACTAAAAACTCTAAAAATGGGGTATTTGGCGTATACCCCAAAAAAATTTTGGACACCCTCCATCAAATTTGGGGAGGTCGGGTTGCCCACCTATGACTGGGACCTCGCGGTACCCCTAAATTTAGAGGAGGGTGTCTGGGGTACCCCCAAATTTTAGGGGGGGGTGTTAGCTATAATTAGGATTTTTGGGGGTATAACTCCCGCCTCCAACCCCACTCTCCCGCCCACGAAACCCCCTGCCCACCTATGCTAAATGGTATATCCCAGGAGTAAATTATAAATTTTAAAAGCGCCTTAGAGGGCAGACCTGTGCACTGCCCCCAAACCCCCGGAGTTTTATTGGGGGGGGCAATTCCAAAACGGAGGGCATGGGGGCAACTTTTTTGAAGTGGTAGGGGGCAATGAAACGGGGGGGCAAGCAGGGGAGAAAGAAAAAGAAGAAAAAAAAGGACAAAAAAAGAAAATAAAGTAAAAATAGGTCTAAAATGGCTAAAAATGCATTAAAATAGGCTAAAAACTGCCTAAATTTCGCATCATCATCATAGGTTAAAAATGGCGTCATAATTTCTGGGTACTTTTATTTTTGAGCCGGGGCAATTAAGCGGGGGGCATTTCCAGACTGTGCACAGGTCTGAGAGGGGTGTCCGGAAGTTTCGTTTTTTACAATTCATCTTCAAACATCCAAAAGCTCATCTTTTAAACATCTTGTCTTTGGAAAACTAGTCTTTTGGATGCAATTTTGTAAGCGCATTTTTAAAATGGCGAGTTTTTTCTCAAACGATAAAGTTTTGTTTGAATTTCAGGTTTCGCTTAGGCTTAGGAAAAAAATAAGGTATAACAAAGTATAACACCTCCCCGAAATTGGCCTTTTTTGCATGTACAATTTATGTTATTAAGAAAATTTTTTATTAAGCCTTTAATCGAATTAATATTATTTTTTTGTATTACCAAGTGTCTGGTAGTTACAAATATACTTTTATTTTTTTCATTGTAACTACCAATTTTTGTATAGTAACCGTTCAAATACCCACAAAATTTTAGTTGTAAAAAAATTAAAATTTTTGAAAAACAACTTATTTTAATAAAAATCAATTATATTACAATTTTGTTTGATTTTTAGGTTTTGCTTAGGCTTAGGAACAATAAATCGGTGA
>JASAMX010033599.1:0-15213 GCA_030248175.1 Microlaimidae sp. YZB2_3
GTTGGTGTACTTCGTTCAGTTACGTATTGCTCATTAACAAAACTTTGAAGAATTAATGCTAGGGTACCAAAAAGCTTAATTTTATATTTTGTTTAAGTCTGAAAAATATTAGATGAATATTGCGATAATATTCTAAAAGTAACGTTTATTGTTTTGTTTATGGTGTATTTTAGAAGATTTCATGGGTGGCGCGGGAGCGCCACAGGGCGATTTAGCACCGTGGCGCCGTGCCAACCATTATTAAAGAACGTGGGTAAATTTTGAAATTCGGAACCTTCTTCTTCTTCTTCTTCTTCTTCTTCTTATTATTATTATTATTATTATTATTATTATTATTATTATTATTATTATTATTATTATTATTATTATTATTATTATTATTATTATTATTATTATTATTATTATTATTATTATTATTATTATTCCAACGCTCCATCCTTAAAAGCGATATTCCTCATTCGTTACTGATTGATCAAAAATAAACATGGGCTCATTAGAAAGAAGAAGGAATTACGCAACTTTTTTATGAAGCACTTTTTTCATTTAGGTCCTTGTTATCGATTTATTGATCAAAATAAAAAAATTTGAAAAATAGACAAATAAAAACTCCCAACCGCACAATAACAGCCTATTGGCAACAATAAGGATTATACAGAGCAGACAACCAACATCCCCTCATAGAAACCGCACAAAAAAGCAGACCGGTTTTAATTGGTGGCAGAAAGAGAACCAGTTCCCAGCACCATCCGCTTCAACCGCGCGGAAAACGGCGAAAACAACAGAGTACTTTTTTAATATTCTTGTTTTACTGATGAAAAAATTAATTCAAAGTTTTATTTATTGAAAAATAATAACTAACCTTGAAAGATGCTCTAAGAATAGAGCAGGAAAAAGGGGCGATTTTCCCCCGGGCGTATGTTTAGACAGAAAAGATGTGGACTAGGCTGAGATGGACATTATGTGGAATATAGTAATTTTGCATTTGGTTTAGTCAGCTGCTTACTAAATAAAAATTTCTGCCATATGATAATGATTTGCTTATACATTGATCTAATCACACAGCATTGTTGCATGTTTTTAGTTTGATGAAATTTCAATTTAAAAAAACATACTCACAGCAATATTTGACAAGCGCGAAATCGCCACTTTTTCAAGTTTATAGTTGTTTCTTATACATACAAATATAAGCTTCTAATTGAAAAAGTGGCGATTTCGCGCTTGTCAAATATTGCTGTGAGTATGTTTTTTTAAATTGACATTTCATCAAACTAAAAAAAATGCAACAGTGCTGTGTGATTAGATCAATGTATAAACAAATCATTATCATATGGTAGAAATTTTTATTTAGTGAGCAGCTGCCCAAACCAAATGCAAATTTTCTATAGACTAGTTTGGAATAAGCGTCTTTTACTGTATGAGAGAGGGTACCAAAAGAAAAAAATAAAATTTGAAAAAATCTTAGCTTTTTTAGTTTATTAAGTTGAAACCTGTACTTCATAAAAATTGCTACACGATGATATGTTTCACTACGTTGAAGTGCTGTAATATATCAGTTTGTACTAAATAAATTTTTGTTTTTTAATTAAACGTCACAATAATTTAAAATCACCACTAAAATAGTATTATCCTGAACAGTGATTTCGAATTAGTAAAAATAAAGATGAAATTTGTGCTTTTAAACTAATTTTAAACCTACATACAACCTACATGGAGTTTTCTTAATGTTTTGCTTGTAAAACTATTCAAAACTTAAAAATTAATTTTAAAAAGTCCATTCCAAACTTTTAAATTAAGCATTTTCTGTAATTGAAACATTAAAAAACTGGAAAACAAGAGCGCCAGCAGCGGCGTACCTACGAAGCGGCAAAAAACTAAAAATCCCCAAAAAGCTTTTGCTTTTGCAATATTTAAAAAGTATTTAAGAAATTTTGAAGAGAAGGGGTCGAGATTTTAAACCAATAAATATTTGAAATATTTTAAACCGTAAAATGTACTAGCCGCTCGCTGTTTCTCAATTTTCCCTCTACATATGATTGGCGCTAGTAGTTATGTACGCTCTTCCTAACACTAAAAAACCCTTATTCCGAACTATTCTATAGTCCACATAATGTCCATCTCAGCCTAGTCCACATCTTTTCTGTCTAAACATACGCCCGGGAAAAAATCGCTCCTTTTTCCTGCTCTATTCTTAGAGCATTTTTCAAGGCTAGTTTGTAATTACAAAATGTATAATTTAAAAAAAGTAAAATGTCTTTTTTATGAGTAGTTGCTTTTTAATAAAAGTAAAGCAATGATATACCAAACTGATAATACCAAAAATATATAATCAAGGAAAAATGAGACACTTAAAACAATCAGGTCCCATTTAAATGTGACTTATTTAAATCGGATAACATTTAAATGGGACCTACTTAAATGGTATCCCATTTAAATAAGTCCTATTTAAATTAGACCAGGGGCCTATTTCATAAAATTGCTTGTAATTAATTTACAGCTGTAAATTAATAAACGCATATTTTTCTTTTGTATTTAATAATATAAGAAGAAATTAAATGCGTTTATTAATTTACAATTAGAAAAAACTTAATAAAATAGGCCGAAGGTCCCATTTAAATGGGATCCCATGTAAATGGGACCTCCTTTTCAAGCAGTTTGTTTTCTAAGTGTCTCATTTTTTATATTATATATGTTTGATAATACTATAATCAAACAAAAATACACACTAAAGCCTGGTTTACACTAAACTTGAGATAGGAGAAAGGAGATTGGAGACAGAAGATGGGTGATAGGGAACACGGGATATGAGATGGTGCAACTCGTTTACACCAAAATAGAGATATAAGATAGGGAATTTGAATTTCGTTTGCGTTATTTTTGTCGATTTTGAAGCCAAATTTTAATGCTCTTTTGGTTAATTGGAACGCGATTTTGAACTATAGGCAAATAAAATCTAGCTGACCGCGATATTTGCAGTATTGAAGCTATAAATTATCAATTAATATATTATCATAAATTTTATTTGGTCCCTTCATGTCTGCATTCCAATTTTCAGCGTCAGCCAGATATAGTTCAACCATAATTTTACAAATTTTTTGTGGAATTTCAATTCATAAGAAATTTTCAATTGTTTAATTTAAAAGGCATTACTACAACATTAAAACTTTTAAAATGTTTAAACGCGAACAAATTGGCACAAGTCGTATTAAAGATATCAAATATCAATTAAAAACAAAATACTCGTGCTGCGTTCAATCAAATAAATTAAAAAACCGCGCTTCTAAAAACAAAATAAAAAATATTATTGGACAGTTCTCTGCAGAGCGTTCAGTAGTAAACCTGCTATGCAATACAAAGCAAAAATAACAATTTTACCTACGTAAAATTTATTTTTTAATTATTGTCTTTATAGAGTATTATAATTGAAATATCCGAACGACAAAAATTTGGCTAAATGACAGAAAACAGGAAAAATTGCTGTTTACAAATAAACTATGTAGTCTCTAATGCTATTTATTTTAATTGTTTACGGTAACTATGGAATACGCGCATTATTGCACATAAGATTGCTACTAAAAGTCAAGTTTGTTTCAAAATACAGTGCTGCAGTAGACAGTGCTCATTTACACGACACTTCCCCAATTATGAGAACATTATCGGCTGTTAACTTTAAGACGGGTAGAACGTTCTTTTGATATGCGCCTAGATATGTTTTCATACCGCTAGCTTAAAAGGCTCGAAACATTAATCCAACCCTGGAAAGGGGTTTTTTGATAAGTATCTTCAGGTCCCCAACAGATTGATTTACAAAAGTTTTAACATTGGGAAAAAAGAAACTAATACACGGATTTTCAATACCCATAGCTAAATTGCTTCTTTTAAAAAAATTAATTGTTAACTGCAATGTTTTCCCCCAAAAACAAAAAAAGTTAAGAATTTGCGCAAATTTATTTTGTTTTGATTTTTCACAAAAACAGCGTAAGACTTTGCGTCGTCCACCAGAAGTATTACTTTAGCAGTTGCATACTTTAGTAGGTGGCAGTTGCATAAAAACGTTTATAAATTCTGATTTTAATAGTCTCTGCTTTTTTTTTCAAAATACGTGATAAAGAATATACGAGAATGTTTATCGATTTTAAGAACAAACCAATCAGTGCAGAAAATTTTCTTAGCTGAGCGGAGACAGTTCTCCTTGCATTGCAAGCCGACAATCTTTATCGTGTATCTTACAAAAAAGGCAGTTTTTGTAAAACGAAAATTTACAAACGTCTTTATGAAACAGGCCCCAGGTTCAAGACGTCTTGCAAAGCAATTTTTTAAAAGAAGCTAGAAGTTCATAATCAAAGCCGTACGATTTTGCACGTTAAAATAAATATTTTCCTTTCAAAATGATTTTTTTTTCAAAAAATTATTATAATTAGAAATTTTATTTTTGGTATGACATAAATATTGCTCAAAATTTCTAAGCAATATTAGAATTCACTGAGATCACAAAGGTTTAATTTTCTAATTGTCTAAAATTCCTTGCGTAAGCAGTATATTAGTATCAGTAATCAAATTTAGGTGTGTTACGTCTTTGGGTTTGTTGGTCTTGTTGTTTTTAGGTTCCGGTGAAAAAAGTTATATACGGCTAGACGCTTAATTAAGCCGACAATCTAATAATAAAAACATCGCAAATTATTTTGGATTAGTAAGTGTCATTTGAATAAAATCCATGAACTTTTTTAAAGACTTTTTGCTTCACGCAAGATTTCAACTTTTCGATATGTTTTTTTTGTGATTTTATCAGGAAAATCTACTGCTTTAAGGAAAAAAATTAGCTTATTGCAGACATTAAAAGTTACTAAACTGCCACCTTTAGTTAGAAATCGTCGTATTGAAACTACTTTGTAGTATTAACTCCGTTTCATTAAATTACTTTAACGCATCGCAAGCATTTCTATTTCTGGTTTGGGATTTCAGTGCGTATTTAAGAAGAAAATCCAAACAAATTGCGGAAGTCAGTGTTGAAAAAAGGAAGTCGGTGAAGAAAAAAGATTTCCACTGACCACTATAGTGTTTCAGACGCATGCTTTCAAAATTCCTCTTTAGTGTCTCGGTTATTATTCCCTTTAATGAATTCGCTACCATAAGAACAAACGAGATTTATTCGGCATGATTTTTGGATAGCCTCGTCTTTTATATAGTACAACTTTGTAAGCTCGCATGCACTATAATCCAAAGTTATATCAGAAGTTATTTAACTAGAAATTCAACGTAACCAGGTATTGTCATTATCAACAAAGATATTACTGTTATAAACGGCGCTATGCTTTTAAAATATCTTTTATAATTTGTTACAAACATGGAATTGAAAAAAATGGTGTTTTTTTGTTCACTACGAAGATAACCAACAGTAATAATGTTCTTACCGTTCACTTTTTTAATGCTCCGGCCATTTTACCCGGAACAAGGTCTGGAGTTCCACCCTTTCAATTAGCTAGTTCCACCCGTTCAATGCAAGTTATTTAAGCTTATAATGTATTTTAAATTGGCATTTAAATCTATCTGTATTTTCCAAACCTCAGAAGCTTGGAGCTCTGGGAAACATCACTAGGCTACAATTTAAATGGTTATATTCCACATAAATAAACTGCCGTCGTTTAGTAAATTTTTAATAATTGTATTATATAATGTTAACGAACAATTCATGCAGGCCGACGAGAATTAAACTTATAATTGTTTAACCAAAAAATTTTCAGCTGTTAAGTTAACAAAACAGTGGATATTTACAGGAGATATATTTTCACATAGCTTAGACTCCTAGTTATCAGCTGAAATAATGGACAAAAAATTTTTTGTCTATAACGTCAGCACTACTTTTGATGCAATGAAAAAAAATTACAAAAACTAGAAACTTGTCCCACAAAAACTAAAATTTTTTTAGTAAAAAATAAAACAAGGTCCACTGATTTTTTAATGAAGTCATTACACACTTCATTAACAAATCAGTGGAAGAATTTTTGGAAATTTTTATGTAATTTTTCGCATTTCGATCAAAAAATTGGAATAAATAGTTGTTAAAATTAAAAAAAACTCTTAGATTACCTAAAATCAAACTTTTATTTTTTTTCAGTTTGGACTAAATATGTCCCAGGCTTTAGTTATATAAAAACAACGGATTTTAAGAATGTCTTGCCGAAAATAACCCTATAAATAGTCAAAACATTTAATTCGAGGTTTGATCATTTAAACCAATAACAAAATTAAAAGCACTGTGTTTTTTTTGTTTTTTTTTTCAAGTCGATTTGGTATTTTGTATGGTATTTTTTTTCAAAATTGACTACTTATGTTTTCTCTTGATTAAAACTAAAGTTAGTTGCAAAACTTTGCTTATATATTTAAAACGACTTAAGGTAGAACATTACAGTTATGACGATTTTTACTAAAAGTTAGATATCAACTTAGATATTAATTTTTGTCTGATAAAAGTATAATGCGATCGAAAGCTTAGATTATGATGTATCCAACGGTAATAGTTTCATCATTTACCGAATGTTCTATTTCGAGATATAGTTTAATGAATTTAAAGCTCAAAAAACAGTTTTTGGCCATTTAAAAAATTTGATTCGCTCAGTTTTTCCTGCAATTTTATAAAAAGTTAACGAAAAATAGGGGGCAACCTTTAGATGCGGTTTGGAGTAAAACGTAATTCAAAATTTTAAGAAAATTAAAAAAAATCGATGTTTTTAAAAGAAAAATCAAATAAAAAAAATCTTGAATTAGTTTTTTAATCAAATACAATTCAAAGTATTGATTAGGCTTGTGTCTAACTATTTCCAAACTTTCATTAAAATCTGAGACAATCAATTTTTTTTAATTTTCATTTAATTTTTTTTGATTTTACGCCGAGAAACTACATTTAGAAACATTTGTTTAAAAGTATCTTTTAGGAGAAAGATCTCAAATCGTCCTGTAGCCTAGGGGGTAGAGTGTCGGACTCGGATCCTCGGACCCGTAGGCTTGAGTCTCTTGAAGGCAATATTTTTAACGTCGAAAATTTTTTTTTAATTTTTAAACTTTTTAATGAAAAAAAGTGTTCTTTATTCAAGATACGCTAAAGGAAAAATGAAAAAAATTGAATATTTTTGGTTATGAATTTTATTATAATATAATGTATTTTTGACATGTATTTTATTGGTGTCATTTAATGATTGTGGACGATAACAATTTTTTAAGAAAAATGAATGTCAAAAATTGAATGAGCAGGTCAAATTACGTTAGTAAAAATTAATTAGAAAAGATCTACCGTCAAAATCTAACTGTGGTTTTACCTTAAATAGTTTATTTAGTTTTTTTTCAATTTAAAATATGGATTCATTAATTCAAACTAACGACTTTCACCAAACCGGCTCATTTCGTTATACTGAAATAGTTGTGTGCCCCGACGTTTGCCTTTTGGTTCTGATGGAAGGCGAATTTCCTCCTATTTCCAAAAATATATAATATACCGAAAAATGTGCAACTCCTATATAAAAAAAGTACAGAAAAGGTGGCCTTTATAATGAGCCTCTCCATTTAAATGACACTCTCCACTATAATGGCATAGTAGCCATTTTAATTCGGCGAGTTAAAATGGAGAGGAAGCTATTATAATAGCCATTTATTGACTTAATTTCACTTCATATATACTCACAAGTCTAATACTGTCCGGACCGCACGAGTTTCCCCGTGTTGGTTTAATACTGTCCAACACGCAGAAACTCAAGCGGCCCGGACAGTATTAGACTTGTGAGTATATATGAAGTGAAATTAAGTCAATAAATGGCTATTATAATAGCTTCCTCTCCATTTTAACTCGCCGAATTAAAATGGCTACTATACCATTATAGTGGAGAGTGTCATTTAAATGGAGAGGCTCATTATAAAGGCCACCTTTTCTGTACTTTTTTATATAGGAGTTGCACATTTTTCGGTATATTATATATTTTTGCTATTTCTAGTAATTTTTATATAAAAAATAATAAGTACTTTTAAAAAATTATATCATATTTAAAAATAATTGTTAACTAACTTACTGAAAACGTTTAAATAGTTCTTAAAACTTTGAAAAAAGTCTTCGAAAAATTTAAACCTATTTAAACTTAATAAGCTTATGACATGCGTTTTATTAAAAAAACACGAAAATTACGTGTGTTTAAGCATTAAAATCATTCAACTGACTAACGAAAGTTTATTATTTGCTTTGAAATGAAACCAAAATAGTATTTGCTTCGTATATCGGTTTTCCACACTTTAAAAAACATTGAATTAGTCGCAATAAATTAACATAGTCTTTTGATTGCTCCTAATAACGGCTCTTTTAAAAAAGGGTGGTGTTTAAAAAAATTGATTACGAAAACAATTTTGTCTGTATTATGTTTTAAAAAAAACCAAAGTTAGAAAAACTGAGGTTAAACAGATAAGCAACCGATTTTAATGAAATTATAAAAAAAACAGATTGGTTTAAAATTTGTAACTTCAGAATTTTTTATTTTGATTAGTTTTTTAAAGATAACTTACTATTATATTAAGTTAGTAAGGTACATTTTGAGAATTTTCAAAAAATTTTAATGTGATGATGTAAGATGTTTTTAAACTGTTGCTAAAAGCGTACGTCACATATGTGCGCCCGATTTTAGAGTTTGAAACATTTGTGTGGTCTTCTCATTATGTCAAAGACATTAAAATAATTGAGCGGGTTTAAAGAGTATTTACTAGAAGGTTGTATGCTCGATGATTTTTTCCTTACGTTGAATATAGAACACGATTAGAAAAGCTTAAACTTGAAAGCTTAAAATTTTGTCGTTTTAAAAATGACCTTTGCATGTGTTTTAAAATTTTAAAAGGTTTAGTGGATATTGATACTAATAATTTTTTAAGAGTAGAAACTAACAACAGAACCCGTAATAACGGACTTAAGCTCAACAGCAAACAAACACGGCTTGATATTGCTAAATTTTCCTTTTCAAATCGTGTAATAAACCATTGGAATAATTTACCTAGTGAAGTAGTTTTAGCTAACTCTTATAAAAAATTTCGTAGTCAATTAAACAAGCATTGTCAAGAAAACTATTAAAAATATATTTACAATAATTTATCCACAATTATGAAATTTTCTATGAATTACAAATTTTATCCAACAAGCTGCATTACGAGTTGTAATTTTATATTACCTGTGCGGCTTTATAATTATTAGTTTAATTTGTATTTCATGTAAAAATTATTCGGTTTGTACGTACTATTGTGATTTTTACTTTAATGTGAATTTTTTTTGGACTAATAAATTTACTTATTTATTTATTTAAACAGCATATATTATAGTTATTCAAGATGATTTTATTAAGTTTCGCGTGTTTTAGCCAAAATTTTTTTTAAAGTTTGTATTTACTATGCATTGTTTTCTTCATAAACTATTTGTTAAGTGCTGGTTTTTGAAAAGAAATATCGTTGCTCCAAATAGCTTTTAAACTCTTTTATATAATTGTTTAAAAGATTAAGATTTACTAGATTAATGTTTTAACTACCATCATTCTTTAATTTAATAAAGATTTTAATCATTCTTTTTATTTTGAAATATATAAATGTATTATTTGCAAGACCATAAGGCTCTTGAAATCCCACAATCTTAGAAAAATTTTACGAAAAGGTTTTAAATTCATTTTATGGCGAACTAAATTATCTACTAACTTATGATTTATTTATTTTTAATGAAAAAACTTTAAAACAAAAAGCTAAACTATTTTGGTTCTATATTTTACATCTTGCCTAAATAAATATTTTTGAACACTCGCGCGCAATGTCACAATAACTTTATATTTTTGGTTAAACCCTTCTTAACTCTTTGTGGTTTTTATCGCGTTTATATATGTACGTAAAAACCGCGTTCGGCGTTTTAATATTTAAAAAAAACCAATGAAAAACAAGTGTGATCCAAACGCAAATTTAAGTCTTGTGAAGCGGAAGACGCATGTTTTTCCTTCCATACAAATTTCTACAGCCTTAATTTCAACCGCACTTAAAACTTTTGCTGTAAACAAGGCAATTTAGTTAAAGTATGTCCTGGGTCTCTAAATGAAAATTAGGTGTGCTTTATAAAATTAGGTGGGCGTTTTTGAAACGCGCTCCAAAAAATTTTTAAAAAAATCCGTAAAAATTTTTGTAAAAAAATGACAAATAATTAAAATACATGTTGCCAAGAATAAATGAAATTAATTAAAATTAATTAATTTTATGTATTCTTGATGTTGCGAGTTTTTTTTTTGAATATTTTCTGAAAATTGAAATGAAACTATTTCGGTTTAACTAAATAAATTGTAATGCTTAAAATGAATAACTTGTTATAAAATTAATTTTTATTGTTGTTAAAGCTAAATTTTCCGAGTTTCTTTTTTTGGAAATTTGATTGAAACTGTTTTTGCTTAACCAAATAAATTGTGAGGCTTAATAATTTGTTTTAAAATTTATTTTTATTAGTAAAATATTTTAACAAATTTGCCCATGAACATTTTTTTAAAATTTGGAAAGTCTACTCAAAACTCAAACTCAAATGGAAATATCGTGATTCACCTTTTATACTTGCATTTTATATCTTAGTTTTTATTTTTGTAATAATATTTCAAAAACTTTCAATCTTCTCCGAATCTTTCAGCGACTGATTTCCCTACTTCCTAATCTCCGAATGGATACAAATAGGATACTGGTGTACGTGTGCATAGTAAAAGCGCCTGATGTATTCTTCGGCGAAATTCTCCGGTATTGAAATTTAATTTTTCATTCCGATCTAGCTAAAGACTGGCGAAAGTCTGCCCGAGAAAGGAAACTTTATCGAGAAATTAACCGACGGTCCTGGAAAAAAGATGCCATTATGCGACGGGTGGCTGATTTTTGAGCTCGCCATTTTCTCCTCGAATCAAGCTCTATTTTTAGGAAAAATTTTTACAATTTTCCTCCTGAAATCAACCTCGGTAGTGTAGTAATTTACACCATGAGGTTTTCACTTCGGTTGTTACAATATGTTTTTCTTGGTTGGGGTCGTCTTTCCCCTGTTGTTTGGGTCAATGAAAAAAACACGACAAAAAACTGATCAAATATAAAATCAAGTAAAACTAAAGTTTTAATTTTTAGGGTTTTGTGATAATTAAAAAATATTAGAGCATTTCTTTATTTAGAAATACAATATACAATTTAAGTTTAGACCGACTATATTTTTTTGGTACATTGTTTGAAATTCGCTACTTCTTAATGATTTATTTTCAATATTGTTTCATATAGTTAAATCTGCGTTCATTAAAAAAGGTACAGCTTGCATTTTGTCTTTAAAAAAGTACATGCATTTTATAGCTAAGAATTATTGCTTTTAAGCTATAATTTTAGCTATAGCTAAGCTAAGAATTATTTGTGTCATTACATTTTTATAATGGATAACTTGATTAGTAATTAAAGCATTACATTGTTACATTGTTTCGATTAGTTATTATGTTTGTGTGTGTGTGTGTGTCGTGTGTGCGTGCGTGCGTTCGTGCGTGTGTGCGTGCGTGCGCGCGCGCGCGAGTGTGTGTGTGTGTGTGTGTGTGTGTGTGTGTGTGTGTGTGTGTGTGTGTGTGTGTGTGTGTGTGTGTGTGTGTGTGTGTGTGTGTGTGTGTGTGTGTGTGTGTGTGTGTGTGTGTGTGTGTGTGTGTGTGTGTGTGTGTGTGTGTGTGTGTGTGTGTGTGTGTGTGTGTGTGTGTGTGTGTGTGTGTGTGTGTGTGTGTGTGTGTGTGTGTGTGTGTGTGTGTGTGTCTGTGTGTGTGTGTGTGTGTGTGTGTGTGTGTGTGTGTGTGTGTGTGTGTGTGTGTGTGTGTGTGTGTGTGTGTGTGTGTGTGTGTGTGTGTGTGTGTGTGTGTGTGTGTGTGTGTGTGTGTGTGTGTGTGTGTGTGTGTGTGTGTGTGTGTGTGTGTGTGTGTGTGTGTGTGTGTGTGTGTGTGTATCTGTGTGTGTGTTTTGTATCTGCGTCATAGTATTGTTTAAACAATTATGATTTCTTCTACTAGTTTTTTAACTTTAATCAGTTAAAAACTATTTGTTAAATTTGTATAATAATATGATGATTTTACTTTTAATAAAATATTTGCCCTTAAAACTCGTATGGTTGTTTGAAAATCAAAAACGTTTCATATCTTTTAAACAATTTTCGTAAATATTTTAGCAAACAAATGAACAATTAAAATAATGGAGGCTTTAGCTGGATTCAGTCCATATGTAGTTTCGAAACTTACGTCAGATGTTTGACTTCAAATATAATTTATGGAAGTACATATTTTGTTTATAAGTTTATATATCGGGGTTTGGATAGAACTGTATTGATAACAACACATGCTTCTCAAAAAAATTTTTATTAATTTTTTTTAAACTAAACTTTTTCAGTATTATGTTTTAAAACGAGTTTAACGTAATCCCAAAAAATTTTGCTGTGTGTCTGACAAAATTCCTAATTTAAAGGTAAAAGAAGACCTTCTAAATAAAAAAATTTTATTTATTATTGCTTTTAAAATATGATTTTATTTAATTAGTTTTTGTTGTAATTCTAAAATTGTGAATTGACAAAAAAAATAAATTTATGTGGGCCGGTAGTTCAACGGCGTTCTTATTTTACCGGGGTCCTTAGTTTAACAAGACCCTCAAACCTCTACGGGGTCCCTTAAATAAGGAAGGGGGTCCTTATTTGTGGTTGCTCAAAACAATTTAACGGGCCGCTTATCTAAGGGGCCTTCTAAAAATTTAAAGAACCCCTTATTTCACGCATTCTTTACTTTATCGTGCGTATTGAACAAATTAAAAATAAACCCAACGTGGCTGCAACAGTTGTTTGTTGAATTAAAAAATGCTCCCCATTAAGTAACTATTCAAACCACGAGAATTTGACGTCACTTTATCAGCCGATGAGAGTCGATTTAATACCAAGTTTTTTGTTTGATAAAGTGACGTCGAATTCTCGTGATTTGAGTGATTATTTAATGGGGGGCATTTTTTAATCCAACGAACAACTGTTGCAGCCACGTTGGGTTTACCTTTAGTTTGCTTATTATCCGTTCAAAACAGTTGATCTTGTTTAATTATAACAGAAAATAAAAAAAATTAATGAAAGTAATTTTTGTATTATTACCAAAGTTTACGCAGCGCATTACACCACAGCACTATAGTCGGGAACTTATTTGACAAAAAAATTGTTGAGCGGATTTAAAATCTTCAACCGTATTTTTATACTATTTTCGTAAATCGTTAAAGAGTAGTGCTATAGATTACTTTGTGAAAAATTTTTTGTAAACAAATTAGAAAAAAACTTATTGAAAGCAATAAATATAGCTTTAAATTGCGGATAAAATAGTTTAAACGCATATTTTAAACCGAAGTAAGCTTAAAATTGCTTACTCAAGGCGGTGTATCTTTGCTTTAAATGGCCGATACTGCGGAGCATAATATTTAAACATAACTAGTTCTAAGCATTTGACCTTGGGTAATTATGACAAAAAACAAAAACAAAAAATATTTACTGTACTAATTCGTGTATTGTTGCCGAAAATTACGCCAGGGCATATGATGACAACTTAAAAATAAATACAGGAAAAAATGGTACAAATTTGTTTAATTATATTTACGCTATTTTAAAATACAAAAAAAAAACAGTTCTACTATGAAAATCGACTTTAAATTATCTCAATTTCCACAGTTTTTTTTTCAAAAAATAATTTTTAATTAAGCTGTTTCTCTGTCTGTCTGCTACTATTAGTGATATATCTACCTCAATATTATGTTTCGATAATCTGGCCAGTTAAAACGGACGGAGCTTCATAGCTAACGCTTTACCCCTTAAGGTCTCTCCGGACAGTTTTCTTAAGTATGGAAAATCGCGATTTTTGGCATACGAGATCTGGTGAAATACAGTAATATTTCACTAAAAATTTATATGAGTGTTAAAAAGGCAGAAATATCACGATAATAAAGTGAACATTCATTATATTATTGTAAGTAATTGAAATAATTGATATTAAAAATCAAATTGCAATGAACCTTTTTTAAAACCCTTAAAAATATTTACTGCACACTATTTATTTAAAAAAAATATTTCCAATAGAGAGACACAGTTACCTTCTTTTACGTACGTAAAAATTAAACTGAATATTGTTGTATTTATGGTTTAATATACAATTTTCCGTGAAAAATGGGGGTTAATTTTTTTCAAAAATTTTGTAAAATTTAAAGCTCCAGATAGTATATTTCTATTGAAATTTATAATTTTTGGAAGGCCATAATATCTTTTGTATTTTTTAACGCATAAATAGTTCTGTCGTGCGTCGTGCGTTTTATCGATTTATTTCAGAGCCTTTGTGTATAAATCACTTTTAGAGCTCATTATCCCATGGTAGCAGTGGCATAGTCGGTTAGCGCGTCGTCAAATTTTTGAAAGGTCCCAAGATCGATTCCCACATAACACAGATTTGGCCACAAATTTGTTTTTTTTATTTTAATAATGTTTTTTTTTTATTTTTGTAAAATTTTAAAAATTTATTTCACATAAATTCAAAAAATATCATTATTGTAAACAGGATTTGTTGTCTGCTTTTCGCCAATTAGTCAAATTTTCGTCATTTGAATATCTAAAAATATTATAATACTCAAAAGTATAATAATTCAAAAATAATTGTGTGTAAATAAAATGGGTAATTTTTGCTCTTTATTGCAATTGGTTTACTACTGAACGCTCTGCAATAAAAACTGTCTGGAAAGACCTTAAATGAGAATGTAAATATATTTATTTAAGCTTAAAACATATTTTAATTTGCTCTATCGGCATTTTAATCTCATTTGTATTATTTGTAATAAATCTTTAAAAAAATTTAGTTTGCCATCTTCGACCTACAAAAAATCTGTAAACCTAAAATACTCAGATGAGGTTTTTTCCACGTAATATCGTCAAATATTCTAGGTTTTTTGTTGCATCGGACGCATCGATGCATCGGGTTTTTTATTGTGACTATTTTGAATTATTCGACAAGTAGTATGTTTAAAAACTTCATTTAAAAATTTTTATCCTAAATGATAAAAAAATCTGCACTGTGGAATAATCTGCCTACAATTTAAAGAACTGTTTAACACACAGTCGGACATTCTTTACTTTTATGCATTCCCTGAAACAGCCAATTATTCGTCATTATGTTT
>JASAMX010033600.1:0-10028 GCA_030248175.1 Microlaimidae sp. YZB2_3
ATGTATCGTAATGGAGGAAATGTGACATATTCTATGTCGGTTTGCTCAAAATTCAAAAAAATTAAGAACATGCTAATAGAATATGAATTAATTTAAAAATTTTTACCAAATACAGACAAAATTTAGGAAAACCTAGGTAATATTACACTCATATTATAGATCTAAAAGAACATACTCTGTAAAATAAAGTTTTGCAACAAATAAACTTATTTTCAGTGATATTTCTACCATATTTTATGCTTTATATTGAATATTCGTAAACCTTGCACTTAACTAATATCATTGATTCACTTGTACAAAATTATTAATTGAAAAATAAAAAGGACGTCCAACAACGTCCAAATTAATTAATAAAATGGATGTTGCATTTTAGTTTCTCACAAGACATGTTCTTAAAATACCTGTCTTCAAAAAGTTTCAAACATAATCATTATTTCCAAATAAGTTTTTACAGCGTGTAAATAATCTATATAAAAAAATTTAAACCAATTTGTTGCGTTTTTTGATTATATTTTAATGTATTTTTAAATTTTTTTAATGTGCCAAGTTTTAAGCCGTTACTTACTAACAACAATAATTAATATTTTAGCATTCAAAAAGCTCTTCTCGCCTTGATTATAACCTTCGTTGGTGCAGTTGGCTATAATATGCCATTATTTTTTGAGAACAAACTGGTATACATAAACGGAACTATAAATTACGCTAAGCGAATGTCGAATGAGGAGTATTATTGGTTCAACCTGGTCTACCGCATGTGGATATATTTAATTTGCATGTTCGTTTTTCCGTTTCTTTTACTCACCGTTTTGAACCTAAGGATTGTTTTTGTTGTTCGAAAAGCCAAACGCTTCAGGGACTCTATGAGTAGAAAAGAGAAAAAAGAGCACAATACAACTCTCATGATGCTTGCCATTATTTTCGTACGCGTTGACTCTATACTAAATTATTTTAATCTGTTTAGTTGTGGATTATTAAAAAATATTTTCTACGGTACTTAATAAAATTTTCATTAAATAGCATCTGCTAATGAGTAAATTAAGTAAAAATCTTATTTTTTGCAAAACTAAATAAAATACATTATTATGTACATATTGACGGTTGCAAGAGTTTCAAAAATAAGACTTAGTATTAAAAACTAATTAAAGAAAATCAAAAATAAAATTTAACCTGTATTTTGTTTTTAAAATAAACTTTATATGCTCTAAAATAAGTAGGAACAAATATCGAAAGATAATGCAAAAAATTCGAATATTGTTTTTAACAATAATTTTTAAATAAAAAAAGTTTTGCTGTGGTTTTTATTAGTACAAAACAATTGCGCTTACTGACCGGTGGGACTGAAATACAAAAGGTACCAGGTTTTTCTTACCGCTAGCAGTAAACTTAGATCTGTTTAAAACTATTTGAGTTTGAAGCCAGAAATTGAAGCTCTAAATCAATACAAGGTATACAAGGTTTAGATATACAGGGACACAGGGCAAATCGATACAGGTGTTGGGTCAACGCGAATTCGGGTCTTCTTCGTGTGCAATACGCCGGCATTTATAATCGCCATCTTGGACGTGCTTGTGGCCAGGAGTACGGCGGGTTTCATGGTGGCTCTTGTGGACGTGAGTAACACCCTGGTTATGGTGAACTCCTCCAGCAGTTTCCTCATCTACTACAAGTTCAGCGCCAAATTCCGCATGGGGATCCAGAAGACGGTCTACCGCCTTTTGAACAAAAACGCAGCCAAATTAGACGCCGAGTTTATGGACCATACGGAGATGCAGACAGTAGGAAAAGGCCGGGGAGAAAATAAACGATTAAAGTTATTTAATTTTATTGGATAACATTAAACATAAAAACCGTTGGAGTTAATCAGCTGGAGTTTTCCCTTAATAAATAAATAACACTTCACATCTTTTAGTTAAACAATCTGCAAGCAAAACTCTATTAATTTTTTATATTGTTTTTCGTTTTTTATGCTTTTAATTCTTTATTTTTTATTGTCTGAACAGGAATTTGCATATTTAAAAAAAATAACAATACAGTTTTTAATTACCGTTGTGTTTTTAATTTAACTTTATTCTGCATTCAAAATATTTTTTTTGAATATAACCTGGTAAAAACATTCAAAGTTTTTTAAGTTTGTTGAAATTGTTTTTTAAGCAATCCTTTTGAAATCAAAGCATGGCATTTATGTTTTATGCGCATTTAAAAGAACACAATCGTTTAAATAGAAAATTTCTTTCCATATAAATTTCATTTTCTCAGCCTGTTATAATTTGCTACATAATTTTTTCTTACTGAATAAATGTTTGGAAAAAAATAATTTCTATTTTAAAATATGTTTTTAAAAGATGTGCACCAATTTTAATTCAGGGAAGCGTTTGTTATGAATAGTTTTATATTTCACAGTCACTACAAACTAATAAGTTACTTTCGTTAAAACTTTAAATTAATTTAAATTAAAATCATGTAATTTAAATTAGTGCAAAAAGGGTTTATGCATTAATTTACAGACGCAGAAAATACACGTTAAAAAGTCATTTCTAAAGTTTTTTTCTGTAAATTACAGTAATAAATTTGTTTGTTTAAATTCCAAAAAAAGGTGCAGTAAATTTTAAATTTGTATTTGGATCTGTAAGTAGGAGGACTTAACGCTTTACAAATGCCTATGAACTGCAAGAGCGTGACGTAAATAAACTTATAAACTTTTATAAAAATAGTTTTTTGTAAAGTTTAAGGTTGAAAACAGGTTAGTTTTATAGTTAGTTAGTTTATCGCTTAGTTTAGGGTTATACGATACACCTTTAATACGACTCTATCTATATTTTTTGGCTTAAAATTAAAGTTCTAAATTGTAGGAGCATGGTGAAGCCGAATGTCGCAGAAATCTAATGCTTGCTTTTTATTCCATGAAACTATAAAATAAAAATAAGAGCATATTCTATGCTAAGTCCACGGTTCTAAAATTTCTTTTTATTTTTTCAAATTTTGTACTATGATTTCAAAGTCTTCAAATTTTCTGTCGTAACGGTCGCCTTTAAATATAAGCGACGTTTTAAGAAAAAAAACTAGCGATTTTTTTAAAAATAAACAGTTGTTTTTTTTCTGTTCTAAAACTTATTTTATTACGGCATGAGATTTCTGTCTGTCACAAATGATTAGCAATACACATAAATTGTTGTGCTATCTGCCTTTGTCCGATTATCAACATAAAACTGCGTTACGCTTACGATGCACACGGTCTAAACTATTAGTGTAAGTATGGTTATGGTATGGTTAAGTATAAGTATGGCAACTGCTGCTGTCTTCATTTTTCAATAGTACGACGCTTTATAAAGACGGGTGAGTGTTTATGTATATCTAACTAGCCATTGAACGATGTAAAATATTATTTTAGCTGACGCTGGACATCACAAGTTTAATTTCTAACAAATATTTAATTGTTTCATATTTTTCTGTCACGATGGTCAAAACCCTCCCATTTAGACGGATGTTGTTCAGTGTTAAATAAATATCTTCACAGAGTTATGACGTTATAGAATCAGTTTTTACCAATTAACGCTTGGAAAAAATGGAGATCTCTCATTCATTGGAGATCAATTTTTTCCCAAAGGCTAATTGGCTAAAACATCTCCTCCCACAAGCATTCCCACAAAGCAAAACATATTTGACGTGATCACAAATACTATATGACATTTTGAGGGTCCTTAAAAACCTAACGTGGTCACGCTTTATCTGGCCTTAGACTTTTGAACGTCATAAGGTCTAATTAACTTAGTTCATAACTTAAGCCATTTAGTTAGGTAAAAAATAAAATAAAACAAGAAACATAGTTGAAAGTTTTGAGGTTTTCTATTTAACTTTTGTTGACAATAGAATTTGATCCAAATGTAATCTTTCAAAAAAAATATGTAATTGTTTAATAAGCATTTAAAAAAAAAATTTTTTCAACTAAATATTAAATTTTTTACATTATTTGATTTTTTTGGTTTTCTTTAGTTTAATTTTTGATTTTTTGTATTTGCTCAATTTTTTTATTGGTTTAGCTTTATTTTAATATTATTCTAATATATTTAAATTTAGTTAAAGCATTCACAATCAGGTGCGTTGTATTTTGTTAAAATTTACCTGCAAAATAAGAGCCTTTTCCTACGCAAACACCAGACGGCCGCTTCCCATTCCACCGGCCGAAAGAGCATTCACACTTCTCGCGCAAATCTGCTGGTGGAAATCAGCGGAAACTCTCTGAGTCCAATGTACAGCAAAGTCGGAGAATTTGCGACTGTGACTCGACTGGATCACCAGTCTCCATCGATCAATAAACTAAATCAATCGATAATCCGACCGAGGGAGAAGTGTCTTCAGCGCGATATTAGCGAGGAAGTCGCTTCAAGCGTGTCGGCCCGCTCATCCTCTTCTGAGCGTCACGTGTCATGGAGCTCTGAACGGAAATACCTGGAACAGCAACAACAGGTAAATCTCAAACATCCATTTTTTTTTAAAAAGATTCAATTTCTAGTTTTGGAAAAAAAATTGTTTTATAATTTTCTTTCAGTGTTTGAACTCTCTCCACCACTGATGTTCAAAAAAAATTAACAATACAATACATAAAAAATACTTTAAGAAATATATTGGAATGGGTACGTCAGTGGTGATACTATTTGAGGAATCGGTCACTGGTTTAAGCCCAGTGGAAAGTAAAATTTTTAAGTTTAAAATGAAAACAAGATTATAAAAAATAATTAAGTTTAAATTTTCTATAAATGTGATTAAACTGTCAATCCGTAGTTTTTCGCTTCCTTTAATTTTATGATTGGAAAACCGCCAAAAAAATACTGAACGTACTATTGATCATACTTAAGGTCCAATAAATTTTGCGCATTTTATGCTCAGTGAAATTGAACGATATTGTACGTAAATTATTTACTATGTGAGATTCATAAATTATCAAACATAAAAGAAATATGTTTTATTGTTTTAATTTTTTTTTTACGCTAGATGGCTCTGAGCCTAAACTCTAAACGTTTGTTTCAACAAATTCAAATGCGGACGTCTGCTCGGGACTGCGGACAAGCGGTAATCTCCGTTTGCTCAGTATTTAAGTTGGGTAGCATCATTTATTGTTTCCAAAAGGCTTTTAACCTTTCCAAACATGAGCCTAAGAGTTGTTTTACAATTTTTCCACATTTATTATTTTGTTCAATAAATCAATAGTTAAAACAGAAAATCGCCTTTAAAAAATTTACATAGCAGTCTCAGGTATTATAATAGTTTAAGGTTCAGTAGGAGTTAAAAGAGTAAAATACTTAAAGGAGAGTGTTGAAAGAAAATTTAAGATTTAAGTGTTGAAATAATCATAACAATAATAATAAGAAAAAGGTTTCGAATTTTAAAACTTACGCACGTTCCTTAATTTTGGTTGGAAGGCCACGCCCAGATCAAGCAACTACGCTGATTAAACATAATTAAACAGCCATAATAGTAGTAAGTTATTAAACTAATTTTATTGGAATAGTTGGCGTATACTTATTGCTTTGGTGTAAGTTATATTATAATAAGTGTTATTTTAGAAACTTCTTCCAAACGGTGACAGATCAACAATTCCACGAATACCGAGCGAGGGTACACTGTTATGATCTTCGTAAAGATATACTGATAATTATTATTAAAACTCAATTATTAAAACATGTTATATTCAAAATAAAGATTCAGGCAAGTTATGAACATAAAGCATTAAGAGTTGTGATCTGTTACAAACCGTTTATTTATGTCGTAGTGCGCTTTTTCATAAATTTTAGGAATTTTTATTTGATTTGTTTGTTAATATAGAAGAATGGACTTTTACAAGGAAATGGCATGCTTGTAACGTTTATAAACCTAGGCATAGAAATTAAGGGCAAACCAAACGTAGCCGCTCTAGTTTGCTCTCATAAGTAATTTAGACACGCACTTATGATTTTCATGCAGACAACACAAAATTTTTTGTCTGCACAACACCAGCATTTTAAAAAACCCAATCGTCTTCGCAAATTGTAAATTAAATGTTAAGATTTCTTTGGCCAGTTTTCATTGCAAAACGTTCAGTAGTGAACCATCAGTAGAGAGCAAAATATTAAAACAGGAAACAAACACTGTTTACAAATGTTGTTTTGGTTTTGAATGCATGTGAATTCAAATTTAAAAAAAAAACTCTAAAAAAATTTATACAATTAAACTGAAACAGTGCAAAAATTTTTTGAAAAGGATTCGACCTCTGCACCTCATTTGTCATTGCAACTACACCCGTACCCGACTACGCCACATTCATAATGTAGAGAGAAGTCAAAAAGAAGATGTATTAACAAATACACCGCAATGAATCTGATTGGATGATATGTGACGTGAATCGTCGTGATTTGAGTAATTTCTTTAATCCAACGAACAAATAGAGCCATGTTGGGTTTGCCTTTAGGTAGTTTTAACTTATATCAAAAGAGGCCACAGCCAAAGGAACGTATGTTCTAGCAATTTTAGAGCCAATTTGAGTACTTCAAATAAAATTTAACTTGAGATAAAATTTAACTTCAAATAAAATTTTAAATTAAAATTTAATTTAAAATTTGAGTACTTCAAATAAAATTTGAATTCCAAACAAACCAAAACTAAGGCTTAAACGTATGTAATAAAACTAAAACTATTAACTAATATTGTGTTTAAAATTGTTCGGCTTTAAGTTTTTTTGACCAACTCCATTGTAGTGCAATTGAATCATTAATAATTCCAGTGCAAAGAATTTACATTTTTAAAATTAATTTTGAAAAATGATTTAAAAGTAATTTACCGTTTTTTTCTGTTTTCTATAGGCACCTTGCACTGAAACGCAGTTTATACATGAAGTATGCAATATACATAAGGGTAACCATAATGGATATTTACCGTACTCCTACTTATCTTTTCGTAGTATGCAGATCAACCGATAGAAAGCGCGGGAAAATACCGTATCTCCTACTTATCTTTTCGTAGTATGCAGATCAATTGATCGAAATTTCGCGCGCTTTCTATCGCCTCATCTGCATACTACGAAAAGATAAGTAGGAGTACGGTAATTATCCATTATAGTGACACTTATGTATATTGCATACTTCATGTATAAACTGCGTTTCAGTGCAAGGTGCCTATATACAATATATTTTATTTGTTTCTTTAACATTTTACTTGTGGTTTTTATATTCTTTTCATTTGAAGAAATAAAACTTGTGTTAAAAAATTATACTGCCATGAATAAACGTAATTGTGTTTGTTAATAGAACCTATGTTTCACTTGTCAGCGTTTCATTTTTTGTTTACTTTATTATTGTTGGTGCATTTAAAAATCATTATTACTGTGTAATTTCTTGTTGCTTTTCTGAAAATAATTTATTTTATTAATTATTGAGTATTTGGTGTGTTGGAAAAAAATATCGCCAATTTTGTTTGAAATATACAACTAAATAAATAAACAAAACATTTAATGCTATGATAGATTATAATACTGGTCAAAGTTTTAATCGTTTTTAATGTCTGTGAAAACGTCTGTGAACCGGCCACATAGTATTATGGTCTTCGCCTTGCCTAAACAACTTGTATATGTAAATAATTAATAAATCGGCTAGTCCTGTATTTATAAGCATTTATTTGGGGAAGAAAGTTTAGTCTTGTTTTTCAACCCGTTGAAAAGCATATAATTGCTATTTTTCCTAATACACGCTTCCAGAATGGAATCAATTAATAATTAAATACATTTTTTAAAGTAATAGATCAATAAACATTAAATATTTAGCCACTGCTTCATCGAACGCTTCATTAAAAAAAATAAACTAAAACTAAAGTCTTCCGGGCTGAAATTAAGGGCGTAACCGGTCTCCGCCAGGAAGAAATAAACAATAAACCCACGAGCGAGAGAAATTAAAAAAAATTTCAACGGTTATGTAATCAATTATTATTTAGTTGCGTCATGTGTTTTTCTGCACGTGATATTTTCTCATAGAACGAGTGGTTATTTTACCACTCATCTATTTTTAATAATCATCAAGATGATTATTAAAAATTCAAAAATGTTTTATTATAAAAAAAGAAGAAAATTAAATAAGACAGGATGAAAATAGTTTAAAGTATTTTTGAGAACAAAAGTTAATTGACATAATTAATAATAATAATAATAAAAAAATCACAATAATAATAATAATAATAATAATAATAATAATAATAATAATAATAATAATAATAATAATAATAATAATAATAATAATAATAATAATAATAATAATAATAATAATAATAATAATAATAATAATAATAATAATAATAATAAGAGATAATAATAACAATAACAATAATAATAATAATAATAATAATAATAATAATAATAATAATAATAATAATAATAGTAATAATAATAGTAATAATAATAATAATAATAATAATAATAATAATAATAATAATAATAATAATAATAATAATAATAATAATAATAATATAATAATAATAATAATAATAATAATAATAATAATAATAATAATAATAATATAATAATAATAATATTAATAATAATAATAATAATAATAATAATAATAATAATAATAATAATAATAATAATAATAATAATAATAATAATAATAATAATAATAATAATAATAATAATAATAATGATGATGATGATGATGATGATGATGATGATGATGATGATGATGATGATGATGCTGATCATGATGATGATCGTGATGATGATGATGATGATGATGATGATGATGATGATGATAATGATAACCATAATCATGATAATAATAATAATTATATAGTAATCATGGATAAATTTTGACATGATTATTGTCTAACTGAAGCAGTATTATTTAGAATTCTAATGCTGCTTATCTAATTTAAACCACAGTATTCTCGTTTTGCTTAAAATCTCTCATTAATATTTTAAGTTAATTTCTAGACAAAAATTTAGAGTATAGCAATTTAAAATGTATTTTTGGCAATATTGTCATGTCTTATTTAAGAAAGGGCATTAAAAAACATTGTTTTATCAATAATTTAAAATTATTTCCAAAACCTGTGTAATATTTTAAATATATTACCTACAAAAAAGCTCTTAACTGTGTTGAATATTTTCATATAAACAATAAAATCACAGTTCATCAGCCGTATTCACAAAACCGGCGTCTCACGCACGGCGTTTCATAAACATGTTCATGAGAATAGAGTGATCTTTGTTTTTTAAACACAAATAAAACTATTCTGTTTTTTTTTAGCGATACTGGAAAAAGGTGACAAAAATTTTTTTGTTTGCGGTCTTATAACTTTTGAACGCGCCGCGATCAATATGCAAATATCTGGCGTTGAGGTCCTTGTACTTTTGGCTACCTCCGGAAAAAAATTTTTTTCAAAAATTTTGGGGGGTTAGCTCCAAAATTGCCGAAATTTACGGTCGATTTTTTCGGTCAAATTTCTAACTTTTTACCCTATGGGGCTTTACGTCTGAAAATTTTTTTGCAGATTGCCCATACTTTTTTGAGCTCAAAATTATAATTTGTTAGGGGTAACCTACCTGGGTCGGATACCCCGAGAGGTTAAAGGGGGTCAATTTCACGATTTTTGCTAAAAATCTTTGTATGGGGGACACATTATGCATATATTGGCATCATGCTCAAAAACTGTTAGAGCCACAGGCCTGAGACCGGGGGATTTATGCGGAAATTTAAGTTTAACATTTTGGTGATAGTCTCAAAAAAATCTTGATGTCCTAAGGCACTGCAATGGCTGACCCCTAAAAATAAAACTTTTCACAGAACCCTTCTACATAGGCGAGTAATATATAATTTTAAAGCTCTCGGCGTGCTGATTTAAAAAATATAAAAAAAATTGCTCTAAACGGTCGGGTAATCAAAATACAGACCCCTTTGTACCCCCAAAATTAGTAAGGGGTGATTTTTTTGTTTATACTCATACTTATACTCATGTTTATACTTATACTCAAAAGATCTCGACGCACTGATTTTAAAAATATAGGTTTTTTA
>JASAMX010033601.1:0-17689 GCA_030248175.1 Microlaimidae sp. YZB2_3
TATCTAATTGATAAAATAAAAAAAACAATAGAAATCTAGCAGCAAATTATTTCTGATGCATTTTGATAAATATTCATCCAGCAGTTTTAAATGCAAAAAAACAAGATGATCCATTTTATACAATTAATAATGAATGTCATTAATAATAAAAGGTAGATGGAACATATTGTTTAATCGTTTATTTGTAATTTCTTTTTTAATTAAATAAATCCTTGAATAAACATTTTTTAGTGAACTTTTATGTTTTTTAAAGTTTTTTTTTGGAAGAAATTAAATTTTAAGAGTATTTTATAGGAAAATAAAATCTAGATGACCTCGATATGCAGTATTGAAGCGACTATTTAGCAACAAAACCATTTAAAATTTTTAGCAAATGCGGTTTAATAATAAACATCAAAACCCCTATTTTAACAATTAATCAATAAATTACTTAATTTAAAACGATAATGCAAATTTTTAAAGGGCTAAAGTAGGTCATTTTCTGATATTTTATGAAAAGACGGAATAAAAAAAAAATTGCGCGTTCTTATTTGTTTTTTCAAAAACATCATAACCGCACAAATTAATTTGGTCCACTCATGTCTGCATACTTATAGGTCAGCTAGATATAATTCAACAATAAGGTTTTATTGTTAAAATTAAATAACTTTTTTTTTCAAAAATAAATATTTAAATGATACAACACAACGTATACAGAAGGTGGGGTGATGCGCCATTGCGGTATTACCAGGTCTTTTCCTGCTTAGATGTGGATAAATTTGCGTATCAACTGTGCGGCTTCCAGTACCAACATGGCTGGCGAAATTACTCATGTGAAAACCAAAACATTAACAAGATGTAATACATAAATTATTGATAAAAATATAGATCGTGTACGCCTTTTGGTGACATAAAATTTACTCTGTATGTACTTTTCGGCTCCATTTTTTTACGTTGTAACAGTTTGGACGCCTGTAGCAAACTGATATTTTATTTTAAAATTTGTTCGATACTTGTGCAACCAAAATATCATAAACACAAGTTTTAAACCATTTATAGTAAAAAACTGTGCACTGTGGTTATAAGAGTATTAAAGGAGTTTTTCTTTTCAGTAATATAAAAATGTAATTTGTGACATTGTTATTCTTTCACGAATCAAATTCTTAATGTATATCACTTGCAGCAAACTATTTTTTTAATACTGTGGTTATCGGACTAAAATATTTTGAAATGTTGTAGCCTTGGTCCCCAACGGATTCCAAATGTCAATTTTGAAAAAAAAAATCAGTCGTTTTATTTAAGGAGTGGTACGTTCTGGTCAAAAGCACAAAATACCTTTTTAAGTCAATAAATTTTTCAAAAACGTAATTTTTTGTCCGATATGAATATCGATTAAATATTCTTTTTTTTGTTAAAAGCATTTACAAAAACAAAGCTGTATTTACAAATATAGCTTGTGCCAAGGTTCTGTAACTAAGCGTGGAAAATAGGAAAATTAATGGACCTACTTAGCACGACAAAATCGTGAATTCAGTATCCTACCACGTATTGAAAATTCGTCATAAAATATTTAACTTTTATGTTTCTAATAAATTAGAGACGAGACTCTTATAAATTAAATTTTAGGTATTTTTTTAGACTAGACTATACCATGTGTAATTTTATTTGCTAAGCAAAAAAAGCTTTTTGAGTCTTGCAAATTTATATACGTTAGCCACTAAGACTTTTAAAGAAAAATCAGCTATAGGGTAATAGCTTGAAGCTGGCGACTCTAGAATTTTTGTATAATCCAATAATCGTTCAGAATTGTTTTTGTCCTCAAAATCGACTAAACAGCGTAATGGTGATAGAAATCATGTATAAGCACGCTTCCAACTTTACTTAAGGTTGTAATATCCGAAATAAGTTCGCAATTTCGCGAGTCCTTACAGTACGCATGCTCTGTTCTGCGCGTGAGGACCACTGACCGGAAACAAGTTGAAATCAAATGAATCAATTTATATACTGCGCCGTTAAAATAGACGGCAGCAAGTATTTCACGGCTATGTGAAATGTCAACTTATCACCAAATAATCTTAACCAAAATCGATTTTAAACGTATAACATAACAAAATTTGAAATACAAGCGTTGATTACAAAATGCATACCACACCTAAGTTCTTAGCTACGAGTATTTTACCTATAATAAAAATTTATGACTTTTTTTATTTAGCGGCAGGACTTGCATGCAACCAATTAAGCATTATATTGTTGCATAATTGGTTTAGTGATATATAAACAAGATCATATGTTATAGATAGATTTACACATTTTAATAAGAGTAAATGAAAATCAATGCTATTATGATATTAGCGCACATATACAGTATAACCCACGCTCACGTTTTTATCAATACGCGAAAACCAACGGCTGAGTTGACTGAGCGAAAAAATTAAAACGGTTTTATATTTTTAAATGATGCGCAGGTTTAAATATACGATAGCTATTATTCAAATTAATAAAAAGCGACAAATATACACGTCTACGGTTGCCAACAACGAGTACATTACCTAGCAGTGTTGCATACGGAATTAACCACTCTTATTAGGCGAGATTGGGGTCTGAAAAGTGATCGCAACTGTCAAATAACTTTAATTCTTTTGTTAAGAAAACCACGCAAAACGTACTAAACATAAAATTACTGAGCTAAACATCATACGAGACGACCGATCAGTTCGGCGCGATAGTATTCATCCAAATTAAACGACACTGTATGCAAATTATGTGAGATTATCGTAATACGTGAGATTCATTGATTGCATCTGAGTTGGCTTTCGAATGAGAATGGTATATAGAAAACTGACAGTAGGATAACTGCAGCACAACCAGTAGCACTTTGCGCATCAAAAAGACTAAAAAATGGTTGATAAACACGTTTTAACCATTAAAGTATATAATTTTATTGAAATATTTATTACAGATTCAAAAAAATTAGAGACCAAAACAACAAAAAACACAGTTTCAATTTAAATTAAAAAAGAATTTGGGACGAAAAAAAGAAAAAAAAACACACAAAAAAAAAACAAACCAAAAAAAAAAAACAAAAAAAAAAAAAAAAGAAAAAAAAAAAAAAAAAAAAAAAAAAAAAAAAAAAAAAAAAAAAAAAAAGAAAAACCAAACAATGCCAAGGTTCTAGCACATGCAACAGACAAAAAGTTAACAAAAATTAATAATGCTTAATTTTTTTAAAAAAATAAATGTATAGAATAATGTAAAGACGAACAATAGGATAATTAGATTGAAGAAAGTTAAATTAGACGAAATTTTTAAAAAAAATTTAAAAAAACTATTTTTTAAAAAAAGCTTAGGGGCCTGCAATAGAAAAGATATAGAGTAAAAAAGAAAGGAATTACCTGTTGGAGGGGCCTGATCCATATCGAAGTAAATAAAACAAAATTAAATAAATTAAATAAAATAAATTAAATTAAAAATAATTTTAATTATAAAAATATTTACGGAACGAAAGAGATAGCGTGATTATAACTCATGATTTAATATGAATCAAATAGATCTCATTCTCTTCTATCCATCTATATTTTCAGTTTTAAATTTACTCCAGTATTTGGCGTGATATTTGTTTTTTCCTTACGAGAGGCTGGGAGCGCGTTACGAGAGGCTAAGTTAACGCACCCACCCGCGCTCCGGATCCGAATTAGTAACTGCCGTTTTTTGTTTTAATTTACATGGAGTCCCACGGACATCCTAGTATGGACAGAAAACTACCCTACTTTTATAAGATGACGTGCAAAATCCCCATAAAAGTAGTGTAAAATCCCCATGGCCAAATTCCCCATAAAGTAGTGCAAATTCCCCATAAGAATCAGAAATGCGTTTGCAAACTAAAATGTGTTAAAAAAACTAAGTTTTAATTATAAAAGCATTAAAAATGTTTTAATTTTTTCCTAAGCCTAAGCAAAGCCCTAAAATCAAGCTAACTTTTTATCATGATAAAGTTTTGTAGTATTTTCCAAGTGTTAAATTTTTTTTTTTAAACCTAAGCCTTAGCCTAAGCAAAACCTAAGCCTTAGCCTAAGCAAAACCTAAGCCTACCCTAAGCAAAACCTAAGCCTAAGCCTAAAAAAAACCTAAGCCTAAGCGAAACCTAAGCCTTAGAAAAACCTAAAACACAAAAAAAATTATTAATGATAAATTTTCATTAAACGGTATGTTTTCAAGGATTGAAAATAAACCATCACTTTTGCCTGACCTGAAAAAACCCACTTGCGACCTTAATCAAAACAACAATAAGCCTGGTGATCTTAATTTGAACAACAATCAACCCCCCAGTGATGTTAAACTTAGAAAAGAACTATGCAGCCATCATAAGATGGCGACTTAATGTGCTGCAGTGACCTAGTGCCAATCAAATTAAAAAATGTATTAAAAATAACAGTGCGAATTTCTACTAACTTTTTAAACAAAAAAAATCAATTTAACATTCTTTTTAAATATATTCCCTTGTTACATTTTTATATCAACTCTTTTAGTACAATCAATATCATATTTTACTAAAATAAAAAATTCATTCATTATATTTTTAGGCAAACTGTAAATTCCACCGACACCGACTTAAATCTACGCAAATTTTATATTGATGTGCAGGTTAGGCTTAAGCTTAGGTTAAAATTTGCATAATATTAAAAACTACGGTAGATTACGGTTGATTTTAGTCGGTGTCGGTTGAATTTACAGTTTGCCTATTTTTATTTAATTAGTTAAACGTCGGCAAACATTAAATTCCACCGACTCCGACAAATTACTATGGTAAATTACGGTAAATTTTCGACTCCGTCCAAAATTTACCGTAATTTACCGTAGTTTTTAACATTATAAAAATTTTGTCAGTGTTGATTAACCTACGTAATTTTCGTGCAATATATCGCGGAAATTAGCCAAATTTTGAGTTTTAAAAGTTTTCTAGACTATTTTTACACCATTGGTGCCCGAAAAGAAAATTTTCGGCATAATATCTTCCGAAATAATTTTTTTTTATTTAAGCAGTAAACTATTCGGAATTTCAATAGCTTTTAAGCTTTTTTTAGACTTTTATCTTGATTTTTAGGTTTAGTTTAGGCTTATGAAAAATAATGTTCCTTTAACTTTTTTTTTCTGCAAAATTTTTTAACACAAAAATCTGTGATTTTTATCAGTACAAATGTTTCAATTTAAAAACCAAAAACCGTGAATCTTAACCCTAAGCCAAACCCTATATACACATGAAAAACCCTTTATTAAACAAATCAAAGCAAGAATCTAAACCATGTTCTTACACTAGATTGAAAGTTTGTCAATAATTGGAAGTTTATCAGTTTCTCGAGTTTAATTAATATATTCCTTTTTTAAAGTATGGTAATATTATGGTTTTTAAAATTAATTTAATGTTTTTATAGTATAATGCAGTTAAAAATCATTAATTTCGAAAAAATTACACGTAAAAAGAGCTAAATTGATTCAAAAAACATTTAAATTGATTCATTCTTTGCGATATTCTGTCGATTCCGCCCAACCTGTACATCAATATATAATTTGCAAAAATTCGAGGCGGAGTCGGAGGAATTAAGTGTTTGCCTAAACGTCCGTACATGGGTTTTCCATGAATAAATGAACTAGGTACTGTATAAATGGACTGATACTTTTTTTGAATAGTCATACATGGGCAAGTTGGTCCGGAGTGTGGGAGGGGGTGTTAAAATCCAGGAAACGCATTTTATCCATATCGTTTTTTAAGAGTGCATTTTACCTATATTGTTTTTCGATTTTGAAGAAAAAATAGGTAAAAAACGCCAATTTTAAGTCAAAAAGCCTTTTTTAAGGCATTTGAGAATTCAATTATTAACACTCACCGCAATTCCTTGGGCTGCATTCCCTGAGCCGACAAGCGTTCCAAGATGTAGTAAAAGGACGGAAGTAAAATGTGATTATCGCAGCGGAACAAGTCCGAAGCCACAGTGAACAATTTTCTCGGCAGCCCAGACTCACACATAACCTGCAATTAAAAGAGTGTTACACCCGTTGGGCTGGTGGTTAAGCAATGGAACACCCGAAAAATGCTAGTCATAAAATAGAGTAAACAGGGGATAGAAGAACGACCAGCACGTCATTTGAAGAGGTATTGAGAACAGAAATAAAAAATTAAAAATCAGAGAAAGTATTAACGGAAGATGCAGTTTTTTAGTGTAAAAAAATTACTTCATTTCGAACAATATTTATTTTCTAACACACGCGCGTGTGTGTGAATATGTGTGTACGTACGTGTGAGTGTCGGCGTATATATACATATATATATATATATAAAAAAAAAATATATATATATATATATATATATATATATATATATATATATATATATATATATATATATATATATATATCGCGGGCTAACAAACATTTTTAGTTAACGATCATACAAAACGTGGAGATGAAGCTAAAACAGCCTTTTTTGTTAACGATCGCACTGTCGTGATCAAATAAAATTTAAGAAAATTAAATTACAATTAAAATAAATAAATACTTGTTGGTTTCTTTCAGAGCGAACGAGTGATTTTAAAATTTCGGCAGCATAAAGTTGAGTTGCGAGTTCCCACTATAATATAATAATTATATTGATGTGATATAAATAATAATATACATAGAATTTTTCATTATTAATTGCTTTTAATTTTTTAGCTTTTTTCACATCCACGCGCAATATAATGTTTTTTTTTCTTTACAAACTCTGTAAGAACTTTAAATATTGTAAGTATATAAATATATGCTTTATCAAAGCTGATTTAATTTTAAAAAATTAGCAACAGATAATTCATTTTAACATTACTAAACTTTGGACGATTAAGTAAAGGAAAGAACAGTATTGTAGGGATTTACACTATCTGGAGAATTATTTTTTTGATTTTTTTAAATTCTTAGCAATAAAACAAAGTTACACAGGTGAAAATTAGACTTTTTCAATTTTTTTAAGTTTAACTCACTGACTAAAGGTCAAACTAAAATAAAAGGCGTTTTCTTATTAAAAAATTTGAGAAGGATATGAGGCTTAGATTTTTTTGCAAAAAAAACCCAGCATCTAGAGGCTACAGGGGTTTCCTTGACCCCACCCTCTCCTTGTCTTATGCTGATCTATAGTCAACAGTTTCAACATTTTTTTGGACGAAAAGGGGACTGCAGTTCTTGAAATAGTTGCGTTTTTCCCACCAATGGCAAGCGGACACGACAGGATTTTAATATTAATAAAATTAAATTAAAATACAAAATACGCAAAACGTAAATACCTTTTCGTTAGTGCAGACGATGGCAGGTATAAGTTCCAAGATGCAGAGTACAGCTCCCGGGTGCACGATAATACTGTCAGGTGGAGTGGGGAATAGGGGATGATTCTGATTTGTGTTAACGTGCTCGCTATTTTCGTTGGCTGCCGTGGATTTTTTGGGAAAAACAGGCCTAACATATTAAGCGTTTATTTAAATTTAACTTTAAAAATTCACTAAAATACAATAATTTTACTGAAGGATTAACTGTAATAATGTTTAGACCGGTAAAGATACTGGCAAATTTCATGTTTGATTACACATTATTTAACTGTCTAACGAACATCAATTTCGAGGCATTGGGAGACCTCGAGGTTTCTTAAGGCCTTTGAAAGCCGATTTTGAGGCGATGCATTGTCATTACTATAACAAATCCCGTTGTAACAAGGTTTTGAAAGCGTTCAGTCTTATAAATACGTGTTATAATGTAAGCTGTCGGGCAAAAGTGTAACACAGCATTTCAGTATCTGAGATTCCAAAATCATACCCCCTCCCCCAGGTGCTTTTTGAGTCGGATTATCTCTGGGATATGTCCCTTATTTTAGTCGGATTTCGGCCTTTACCCCGGAGCAATCCTCTTTCATGTTAGCGGGGGGTCGCGACTTGCGCATTTATATAGCAATAGTTATATTTTTATAATGTAGTGTACATAGGTGGGCAGCCTCCCGGATTTTTTTTGGGGGGTATACCCATACATGGGCACGGGGGGGGGGGGGTTGGGGGGGGGGTTGACCCCCCCCCAAATTCTGAGAAGTGGGGTTTAACCCCCCCCCCCCACTCAGAAGTGGGGGGGAGAAAAAGTTAACCCCCGCCCCCCGAATTTTAGAAAAATGAAGAAAAAAAAATGTCTTTAAAATGATTTCTAACTGCCTCCAAACTTAAGTTTTAAGGTCAAAATGAGTGTTTTAAGCAATAAAACGCTTAAAAAAGCAAAAAAAATGGATTTTTTAACCAAATTTAGTGTTTTTAACCTATTTTTCATTCAAAATCGAAAAACTATATGGGTAAAATGCACTCCATAAAAAAAACGATATGGGTATTTTGCGTTTCTCGGATTTTAACCCCCCCCCCCCCCAAATTTGGGGTTTAACCCCCCCCACTCCGGACCAACTTGCCCATGTATGGGTATACCCGACCTCAAAATTTGGAGGGGGTGTCCGAAAATTTTTTTTGGGGTATAGCTCAAATACCCCATTTTGTAGCGTTTTTAGTACTCACTGGGACCCCCCAAATTTTAGAGGGGTGTCCGGGGTACCCCCAATTTTTTTTTTTGGGGGGGGGGGGAGGGGTGTAGGCTATAATCGGTCGGGATTTTGGGGGGGAGGAGGGGGTATAACCCCCATCCCCCCTGCTCACCTATGGTAGTGTAACTAAGTAAATTTGGCCAGCCTTAATTTCGGCCACCGGCTTTTTTTTTTGCCATGCGCTAACTTGTGGAATGAATTACCTATCGTTAGATAAATTATACATGACGACTTTTCTAGTCACACGCAGTTCCTAGCATAATTTTAATTTTAGGCATGGCAAAAATAACAATTAAGGCAGAAATTAAGGCTGACCGAATTAAAGTCAATTAAGGCTGGTTTATACTTATGACAAAACGTCCTTTGGACAAAGTCCAAATCACAATTTTAGAAAAGCCAAAACGTCCTTTGGAAGAAGTATGAATGCTACTTAAAATTTGTCCTTTGGACAAAATCCAAAGGACTTTTGTCTTTTGGACTTTGTTCAAAGGACGTTTTGTCATAAGTATGAACCAGCCTTTTTTTTTTTTTTTTTTAAAGCTGAAGCGGGCCGGCCATGGATATTCCATATTACCGCCTAGCACCCTATATCAGCACTGTTGTTGATGTAGAATGTTAGTCAAAGGCCCCACCCCTATCAGAGGATTTTAGGGATTAGATGTGAGGTTATATTTAATAATACAGAGTGAACAATAAAAATTTATTTTACCTATCTCACATCTATTCCCTAGGCCTACGTTTGGTCGGTTTGTCTTACCGTGGGAGGAAGGCTTATCTTTTGGTTGCACAATAGTGTATGTAAAGATAAACCTACTCCTCCGGTTGTGGGCTAGGCCGCAATGGCCACACGGTAAGGACCTCAGCCCCCTCAGCGCGGCAAGCCGCTACGCCACAACACGTAACGTGGCAATTACCTCACTAAGGTGGCAATGGCGGTTTTGGTGAACCAAATCAACCACGACCTCCAGACTGGCGTAATCCCCATTGTAGGTTATCGAGGGGGATGAACCAGCCTTTACCCTAATTATATAAAAAAAAATTATACATACTAACATGCATTTTCAATGTGTAGTTATTTTGTTTAGAATTTAAGTGTTTAAAACAAGTATTCTCACTTTTCAAAATTATCCAAAGCCATATCAAACAACAACCGCAGTATAAAACAATTGTACACCAAATTGGTAGGCATGTCAGCAGGAAATTTCCTAAAAGAAATAAAAAAAAACTAAAAAAGAGAATAATCAATCGCGAGAAACCACATTGTGTCAAATTTATCTTATAAACACGATAAAAAAAATAATACAAAGTTACATTAATTTTTCTTTGATTAAATTTTTGAAATTGATTATAAATAATAAATCAGCCTAACTTGTGCAATTGTTAACTGAGAAGATTTAAGAAATCGCGGTTTATGATATTTTTAATAAAAATGATGATTTTTGGCTTTCTTTTGGTTTTGAAAACATTTTTTATTTAGTGAATAATTACACAATACAGCTGCAAATACTATTTCGTTTCGCTTTGTTTCGGTAACGGTAAAAGATAATGGGCAAGGAGAAAATTCGAAAACTATTAACTCTTATATATAGCGGCACCAGTTATATGTGATTTTATTGGCATTAATTTCAGAATAATCTATTAATATCAATGGTACTTATTTAAATATTATATTCTTCTTCTTGAATTTGCGTAAATTGAAAATGGATTGATTTATTCGTCTGTAATAAGTAAATAGATATATGATATTAATTAATAGTATACCAGACCTGTGCACGGTCTGGAAATGCCTCCCCGCTTTATTGGAGGATTTGCCCTCCCTCGTTTTATTGCCCCCCTCCCGCCAAAAAATGAAAAAGTACCCTAAAATTATGACGCCCTTTTGACCTATGATGACGCCAACATCGCGAATTTTTTGCAGTTTTTAGCCTATTTTAGTGTATTTTAAGCCATTTTAGACCTATTTTTACCTTATTTTCGCTTTTTTGTTCCTTTTTCTCCTTTTCTCTTTTTTTCTCCTTGTTTTCTCGTTTTTTCTTTCTCCCCTGCTTGCCCTTCCCGTTTTATTGCTCCCCCGTTTCAAAAAATTTGCCACCCCCCATTTTGGAATTGCCCCCCCATTAAAACCCCGGGGGGGGGGGGCGGCAGTGCACAGGTCTCGTATACTATTTCTCTCCGCTATATTTCACGTGAACTACAATTGCGAGTAGCGAGTACCCAATTAAAATAGAAGAGTCATTTTAATAGACTAGTCAAAAACTACACAACTATAATGATAAAAATTGGCGCCGTTTTTTTATTTTAGTAGTCGAATTAATGAATTTCAATGAAGAGCATATACCAAAACACTTAAGTTAATTAGCCATGGCTAAATTGACCTCACCCATGAAAGAATAGTAAATGTCCATCAAATTTAGAAATGCGTTTGCAAATTAAAATTTCTTTCGGAACCTCTAATCATAAAAACATGCAAACAAAATGTTCTATTGTTTCCTAAGCCTGGAAAAAGCCTTCATATCAAGCCAAATTTCATCATGATAATTTTTTATGTCAAGTGAAATATTGCTAACCATTATATTTTATAGTCAAGTAACACAACTCCATGGTCAATTTATGTACTTTATGATCAATTCAGCCCAAGGGTAATTTATCTAAGGGTTTTTTGAGCGGACCCCGTGTTTCCATGTATTAATAATTTATGTAAATAAAAAAAACACCACCTACCCGTCCTCCAATTGATTCTCAAAGACGATATGACACTTTTGGAGCTCCTCTCGACAATCCTCCACCACCAGGGACTGACTAGTCTGAGCGGTCTGGTTGTCAGTTGGGCCGCTGGCGCTCAGTTTGGTTCGCGACCCGAAAGCTCCACTCAGTCTCAAACTATCCACGATGCTCGAATAGCGCACCTAAAAACCTTTAATCTCTCTGTATAAATAGCAGTTCATTATGCTAAATATAAATTTTATTAGGGTAAAAATAGCTTTCTGTGAGAAAATATCACGTGCAGAGAAAAACTTAATAATAATTGGTTACATAACAGCTAAAACTTTTTAAATTTTTTTCGCTCGCGCATTTATTATTTATTTCTTTCTGACGGAGAGCGGTTACGCCCTTAATGTCAGCCTGAAAGAATTTAGCTTTAATTTCAGAAACACAAATATTTTTTTGCTTCAAAGTGAGGAATTTAATCGACAAATTAAAAAAGGCCGTTTTTAAAACTAAACACGAGTTTATTAATATTTTACTCTACAGAAATATTTAAATTATAAATTCTCGATTGGAGGAAAACCACATATTAAACAACCCATATTAAATAAAATAATAAAAACCACAATAGTCGTAAGATTAGGGTCATTTATTGTATTGTTTTGAATTTAAGCAGCTTAAACCCAGCGCGAAACTTTAGAAAATCACAAAAATAAATTTTTTGTACGAAAATGCTGATAATACAGAATCACATAAATCTAAGATAAGTTTCAGGTTATTCAACAACAACAACAACATCAACATAAATATAAAACTTTGAGAAAAAACACTTTATTCAAGGAGCATCAATTTAACTTTGGTGGCAGTATTACTGTGTTTTGTAAACAAAAATGTTTGCACACCGTACTGGTGGCAAAGCTTAGCCAAAATATTTTTCGTAATAACATTGGTTTTCAGGGAAAAAAATCTAAATTGAAGCCGATAACAGGATTAGGCTTTCATTCAAAAACCAATTTAATATCAACTATATAACATTAAAAATCTCAGTTATAAAAAAAAGTAAAGAATGACCCACCTCGCTGGTAAAAAATTTGGCGTTCGCCGGTTCGAATCGCATGGAGATTGTGAGTGTTTTGAAGACCTTCAGAAAGGCGTCCAGAACGCTCAGCGTCGCCCAGTCCGCCGCCCCAGAAGAGGGATCGGATTCGCTCGTCGGGCCGGGCCGGGCCGCCGCCATTTTGTCCCACGGCGACTTCATCGGATGGCAGAGGGAGCCCTCCAAACTGAGCAGAATTGACATCAAGTACAGATAGCCGCCCACTTTTCGGAACGCCAGTCGAACACGGTGGCTCTCCCGGAGAACGCACAGCACCGCCTGAAAACTAATCATGTTCACCGGAGCTCTGAAGTACCCCCAAAGCATCGGAGCCGGAGGGCGGGCAGGGGAAGAGGAAAACTGGGGGATTATACAACTTAAGAATCTCGAAAGTGCTGAAATTCCAACACCTAAAATTTCGGGAGTACTCCGGATACCTCCCTAAAATTTCGGGTCTCCTTGTACTAAAAACGTTACTTCGGGTATAAGTATCGCAAAAAAATTTTGGGACATCTCACTTCGCAAATTTTAGGGCTCTGCTCGGATATACCTCTCCATAGGTCACCGAAGGGGGGGTGGTAGGGGGGTCCCCCCCCCCTACGGCCTCTGAGACCTATCCCCCCCCTAAGGCTTATTTTTGACCCCTCCCCCCCCCATCGACCCCTTGAACCCCTGACCCCCCCCCTAAGGCCCTTTTTTGACCACCCCCCCCCCCACCAGAAAATCCCAAAAAATGCTTAAAAAATGGTCAAATTTCGTCAAAAAATTGTCAATTTTGGTCAAAAAAATGGTAAAAACACCCCAAGCACCCCCGGGTGCTTTTTTTCAAAAAAAACACCCCGGGGTGTGACCCCCCCCCTGGAGGTCAAAAACCTCCACACCCCGGGGTGTGGACCCCCCCCCTGAGCCGTCGAAGGTCGGTGACCTATGTACCTCTCTCCCAATAATCGGAGAGGCTGCCACCTAAGACCCAGAGCTACAGTTTTGCTTTTTATGAAATATTTCTTTGATTAATTAAGGACCACTAAAAGAATTATAATGATCATAAATGCCTAGTCTGTTAGTGATTTTTTATACCTCACGCGTTCACAAACCTTGTTCACAGCTGATATTGGTGTGCACAACAACAAAGAAATACCAGACGGACTTCAAAAGCTAATAATATTATAGCATGGTTGAATTAACACACGAACGAACAGTACTTGGTTTTAGCTGTCCCCGTAGCAATAAAATCAAAACATTTTTTATTATTATTTTCAAATTGCTTTTTTAATCAGCTTTATAAGCAAGTATATTTAATTTGACTAGGAATTTTTTTCCAACACCCGCCATAAAATGCTTGCCAGCCAATGCGAATCCTAGTAAAAACATAATGCAATAATTTAATAAAACGAATTTTTAAAGCAAAATTTTATAACAGCAAAAGAAAAGACTTATTTACTTTCTCATTTCACATTAAGAATAAAATTCTAAATTCATTATCAACTCACCAAATTTTTCTATTAACGCAGACAGGGCGGTATACAGGGAGGGGGGGGGGTGGGGCATAGGGCAGTAGGGGGTTGGAGGGGGTTATACGTATACCCCCACATAAAATCCCGATTAAAGCCGACACCCCCTCCCCCCTAAAATTTGGGGCACCCCGGACACCTTCCCCCCTAATATTTGGGGGCCCCAGTACTAAAAGCGCTGAAAATAGAGTATTTGAGGTATACTCCAAAAAAATTTTGGGGCACCGCCCTCCAAAATTTCGAGGGTCAGGTATCACCTCCCCCCCCCCAAAATTGGAGGCTGCCCATTTATGGGGTGGGGAATATCCCCCTCAAATTCTGAGGAAGCAAAAAATTTTGTAAGGGTCCCCCGCCCCCCTACGGTTTTTTAAAAAAATTGAGGAAATATTCTCCTCAGGGGCATTATTCTGTTCCTCAGACCCCATGACAAACGGCTCCACTTTTTGACCCTGCTGCTGATTATATAATCCCCCCCCAGATATCCGCCAAAATAAAATCCTGGGCACACCACCGCTGCTGGGTAAAAAATATGATACGGTATTATTAATACGTCAAGGGCGCAGTCAGGGCGGTTGTAAGGATTGTAACTTCCGTCTCCTTTTTTGAGCTGACCGAGAAAAAATTAAAGGTACCACAAGGGCACAATTTTAAAAATTTTCTCGCGCTTCGCTCCGCTCAGCGCTCGACACTCATTTTGCTTTTTTGCAAATTTTCAGTGATGTTTCAACTGAATATCAATAACCATAGATGAACAAGGGGGGGGGGTTAGGGTGGGGTCCATCTCCCCTAGCCTCGAAATTTTGGCCCCCCCCCTCAAAAAAAGCCAGGGGGGGGGGGCCTCCCCTCCCCCCAAATTTTCGAATTTTTTACTCCTGACTCCCTTCTAGATTTTAAAATCTAACCCCCCCTCCCCTCTCAAGAAAATTTTAAGTACTTTTATTATACTTAATTTTCTTCCAAAAACGTGATTTTTTTTACATAAATTCATGTTTTTACACCCTTTTTATACCTGAATATCGTTTTTTATTCAATAAAAAGTAGTATTATCTTATAAAAGAAAACTATTATTAAACGTTTAATGGTTTAAAAGTATTTTGCTTCGGAAATTGGACCCTACCTGACCCCCCTCTAGGTTTCAAAATCTTCCACCCAGGGTCGACCCCCCTAAAAAGCTAGGGGGGTTCGACCCCCCTAGGACCCCCTCCTAGATTTTGAAATGTTATTTACCCGGGGTAAACACTCCCCCTCTGGCGTTTTGACCGTGTTCATCTATGTCAATAACAATTTTTTTAAAATGTTTTTGCGCTGTCACACGATTCTTAATGTTATACTTTTTTAAAACTAATTTTTTTCAGATTTAACTTGCAAATAAAGACTTCGCGTGAAGCGCAAAAATTTTAACTATTAAGAGATGAGTTCCATGTAAACTTTTGGGTACTCGCGCTCAACACTGCAATTATTGCTTCATGAAGAATGTTAAATTAGTAAATTTACAAATTTTTGAAAAGATTTTTTGACATGCTGTCAAAAAATTTTGCTGGGGGGGGGGCGTCCCTCAGACCCCTCTCTTCGTTGGGGGAAGGAGGGGCTCCTGCACTTCCAAACTCCCCGCGTAACCTACCTTTATATGGGACTTTAAGTGTGTCCTTCCCTTTTTTACTTCATGCCACCTCTACTCCGACAATCATAGTTTAAGTCACACCCCCTATTTTTCCGTTCAAGAATATACCCCCCCCCAAAAAAATGAACAGCTGTGACAGATCGTGAAACTAAAAACAAACGCAAAAACACTATAAAAAACATATTCGAAGATATTCAGCAGAAAGGTGGTTCGGAATTAGTAAAATTAAACTTTTGAATTTAATCTATAAATTATAAAGCACTGGGAAGGAGGAAGCGCGAAAAATTGCTCTATAATTTTTGTAATCAACGTTTAACAACTTAACAACCTACTTTTAACAGGGACATTTTAAACTGGAGTTGCTCCGGTGGGGTAGAGTGAAGGAGGGCGAGAAGAGAAGTTAGATCCTCATCCCCACCGGACAGCATGAGCAGCTGTTGAAGGAGTTGCAAAACCCCGGCCACCCACACCTCTGATCTCTGGACAGTCAGCAATTTATGTATGCACTGAGTCCCTTTGCATTCTCGGAACATGGCTAAAATGGACTTTATTCAGTATTCTTTAACACACTAACAAATAAAAATTAATAATCATTATAAAGCTTACTAAAGTTTTCAATTCGTTAAGGCTGTCTGGGAAATAAATGGGCTTTTTAAAGTTCTTATACTTCGATTCACAATGAGTACTCACGTTTGACTCTGGCGTGGACTCAATGCCCGGGCTTGTGGATCCAGGCTTTTTTTCCTCAACCCCCTCTCTCTCTCTCTCTCTCTCTCTCTCTCTCTCTCTCTCTCTCTCTCTCTCTCTCTCTCTCTCTCTCTCTCTCTCTCTCTCTCTCTCTCTCTCTCTCTCTCTCTCTCTCTCTCTCTCTCTCTCTCTCTCTCTCTCTCTCTCTTAGAGAACTCCTGGCCACGTTCTTGATGGGTATTGCAAATTACTTAATATATAATTATACTCAAATATTCTGAATACTAAAGTAAATGGGTTTTTAATGATGCACATTAATGTTTTTTTAATGTGAGTACCTACCCAAATTTTTTAAACTAAAATTAAAATTTTCCTGTTAAAAAAAATAAAGTTTTACTGTCGGCGGTTTAGGTTGTTTATAAAAGTTTATCATAATAAGTTTTTATTTAAAGACGTTAAATATTATAGAAGATAATACAATCTATCTAGTTAGTATAACTTATAAAATAAAAACATGGCGATAAGGCGATACTTATAGTGAACAACACTGCAAAATGCACAGAAAATCTTGTTTCCCTTCTTTAGACAGCCAAGGTCGACAAAAACCTCTAATTAAATTAAAATTCAATTGGTGTAATTTTATGATGTAACTTAAATATACCTAGGATAAAAAATTTCCGGTCGCCTCGTCCGGCCAAAAAACTACTGTAATAAGCTAAATTATAAAATGTTTTGGATTTTGCTTTAGAAAATTAAAAATTATCTTTCTAAATTTTTGAATATCCGCAAATAATAAATTGACCAAACAGCTGTTTAAGCCGAAGAAGATTTGTGTTTGCAACCGTTACTTTAACTACAAAAATGAATATTCGTTTTTGACCGATTAAAACATAATTTTCAGGGTTAAAATAATAAGCTATATTATTTATTTAAGGCGCGGAAGACCGGAGCTGCGCAGTATTATTTAGGAGTTTGAAACATCAAAAGTAGAAGCCCAAATCGTCCTCTATCTACTTATGGACATAAATTAAAATAACAATTACGTCTAAAGCTAATGCTTACAACAAATTTGAGTTCATTTTTAAAACCAAAAAAAAAGGACCAACCTGCATTCTGAGCGTTGCCTTTCAGCAACATAGTAAGCATGTCAATCACCAGAATCGCCAAAGTTTTCTCATTGCCTTTAAAATCTTCATCGCCTAAATGTGATTATCCAAATATTAATGTAGAAAAGTAGGAAGATTAATAAAGAAATCAAAAATTATCAAATAGTCACTAGAAAGTTGTAATTTTTGTTTTTGTTTTATTCTAAAAATCAGGCTTATGAAAACAGCTACGTACCGATCAGGGACGTACCCAGAGTTTCATTTTGGGAAGGGGGCGGATTGTAGTACAAAAAAATTTCGAGGAAGGGGCCGCCCCCCCCCCTCCGAAAATTTTTTTTGGGAGGGAGGCGGGGCGGAGCCCTCCCCCTTAATTTTTGAAAACATTAAAAAAGCAGG